>OX465051.1:305596-325596 GCA_949841015.1 Aplysina aerophoba
ACCGATGGCTATCCCATACCAAACTCCCCGGCCACATCAGTAAGTAGCTGCTCGTCTGCCGTCGAGTGCTACAAGAATGCTAGCAGTTCCCAACACTGAATGGTCAATGTACGTCTGTCCTTCAGATCCAACGCGCTGTAGATGAAGTGGCTGCTGTTGGCAAACCTTTTCTGACAGTTGTCCAGTCGTTTGGTGGAGGGGAGGCATGGGAGAGGGCACCTACTCCACAGGTGGGTGTCACTGCACACACACACACACACACACACACACACACACACACACACACACACACACACACACACACACACACACACACACACACACACACACACACACACACACACACACACACACACACACACACACACAGCTGCACACCCTTCCCTTCCCCCAGGAGGTGCGTGTGATGGTGTACATTAGTCTTTTGAGTGGCTCAATAGGTTTTATCTATTTCGTCTACTCACCGCGGAACTGTCCCTACTCCACCTCCCTGTGGTCTGAGTGCCGAACACTGGCCCTGGAAGCTCTTGACCTCTCTAGCAGTCTCCTCAGCGAGAAGCCACCTCTAGATGTGAGTAGGGACCGGTGCTGTGTGTGTCAAGGGCAGCTCGCGTTGCTCACCACAACTCTGTGGGTGGCCCAGCCTGACTGCACCATCTGTTGGGTCTCCAAACACTGCCACAGGTCACAGTCTCAGATGGTGTGAAGGGAGTTGGTTTTGAAACCAGAGTGGGGACGTACGAGGTGATCATGCTCAACACCCAGCTGTACCCCATGTGAGCTGCCTTTGCTGCTCTGGTCTGTGCAGAGAGTGGTCGGGAGAGCCTGTTACTGCTTGTGTGTGGACTCCACCGCTGTTCCCCACAGACTGTACACAGTGGATGTGGGCATGGACGTGGACTACACAGTTGAAGTGCGCTACCAGGGACGCAACGTCAACATGCAGCAGGGCGTTGTCAAGGACTTCATTGGACCCTACGCCACAGCCATTCTGAGGTTCCCCCCTCCAACCAGCAGGTGGGTGGCTCTGTCCTCGCACACACACACACACACACACACACACACACACACACACACACACACACACACACACACACACACACACACACACACACACACACACACACACACACACACACACACAGCCATCGCTCCACCAGCACACCATTGTAGTGTCAGAACTCAGACACTGCCTTCTGTGGGGCAATCTCTGTCAGCGAGCGGTTTGCCTTCCTCCACACAGTGTCTCGCCTGCCAACATCCTGGTGAACCCCTCCTTTGAGGAGGTTGCCTCTGCGGCCACTCCTGACGGTGCCTACCTTGGATTAGTGGGCTCTGACCTTGCGACCTCCTACTTTGCTGACCCAAGGTAGCCCACAGAAGCCAGTGTGAAGGCCGCACATGTGTACACACTCCCCTTCCCTGCAGGATCTCCTACGACGCCCTGTACAGCGTACGGCTGACCAGTCCCGAGGACAATAACTGCTACCATTCTGGACTGTTCCCCATTTCAGTGACTGGTGGGACCACATACCAGCTCTCTGCCTACCTGTATGCAGCAGTGCCCGGCATCACTGTGCAGTTCTCTACAGGCCCACTGGTTCCCCTTGGTGAGTTGCTGTCACTTTCCCATTCCCTCGTGAGCACTTAGCTGTGTCATGTGACTTCCTGCTCCGCTCAGGCTCACTGTCACACACTGTACGGCAGCCTGGGACCTGGGAGCAGTTCACAGTCAGCCTCAACTGCACTCAGTCTGGACGTGGCTCGGTCAGCAAACCCCTCCCTCCCTCTGTCTGTCTGTGGTGCTGCCATTTCATCTTTTGAATGTTCCCCCCTCCCTGCAGTACATTGGCTACCAGCTGGTTACCAAGGGAACCTTGTGGATGGACCTGCTGCAGCTGATACCTCAAAAGTAGTCCCTCAACACCACACAGCCAGGTGTATACATAGATTGTATGCACACAGCCAGGTGTATACATAGGTTGTATGCACACAGCCAGGTGTATACATAGGTTGTATGCACACAGCTAGTGGCGCATAGATACTGTAATATTATGTATGTACTATAAAAATTATGACTACAGTATACCACATGTACCATTTTGTAAGCACATATTCATGATATATTTATGTTACGTAGAGTGACAATGTGTAGTAGATAATTGGTTACGATTCACATAATATTGTAGGCCAATGTGGCAGCTTTACACTGATCCGGTGTGCTGAATCAGCGACAGGTCAGCACCTTGTGGCCCTTTCCTGCAGCCTGCGACTGTTTCCCTTTGCATGCCTCTTTCATCTCCCTTTCCTGTTTGGCACGTATAGAACGCTGGTAGCCTCGGAAACTGGAGAAAGCTGGTACATAGTGTGTTTTGAATGCTGCTGCTGTCTTTGTCACGGGGTGGGCGTTTACAGGCAGGTCAGCTGCTTGAGGTTTGCGTTGTCTGAAGGTTTGCTTCAGAGGGGCGTGGTGTACAGTGGGGATCTTTGGGAAGATGGAGCTACGGTCGGCTGGGAAGTCATCCTGTTCAGTCATTCTGTGCATTTCTAGCGTGGACCTCTTCAGTCTTGTTCCATCCTTGTGTGCGTCCCAAGAGGCCACTATCTGCGTTCGCCATGCATACCAGGACAGCAAAGGGATATATAGGGCCAACATTTGCTTATGGTTGTGTGTGTGTGCGTGTGCATGCCCAGCCACTCATGCACGCACTGAGGCAGGTGTTGCTCACATGTGGCAGCTGGCTGGTCCCCTCGTCATCGTCCTGACACCTAGACTCGCCAGCAGGCACCTTGTCATACTGCACAGCACACAAAAGATGTGTTGTGCAGAGTACTCCCCACACTGAGGGTAATCATGCGGTGTGTGTCCTCCAATTGCTTCATGCACTCCACAATGTGTACCAGAGCAAGAATGAGGTGTACATTCATCGACCATTACCCCTCTTCTGTCGGTTGTGTTGACTTCACTCTTCACCCCAGAGTCACACTTACCATAACTCCCTTCTGCAGAGGTGGTGCTGCCGCTGCTTCCTTTGCTGGCCCTGACTGGTGCTGTGTGGCTGCAATTGTGCTCTTGTCATGGCCGTGTAGTGTGTCTCTCTCCCTCTTTTCTTTGTCCCATTCTGACTCCGCAATTTGAGGCAGCAATAAACTAGTCACCTATATACAAGACTATGACATTCAACAACACGGACATGTACAAACTCAGATCTGATGAACTTATTGTTGAATTATTGCTGGTACCGTAGAAGTCTACCTACAACAGCCCACCGTTCGGTCCAGTTCCTTCAATCTGTCTGCACGTCTATGCTGTCGGCTGCTTGTGTCCATGTTCAATCTACACAGATTTGACAGGTCCCACAGGTGGCTGGTTAGAATGCACAGGTCATGCTGCACCATGCACACATGCTGGTAGGACACAGTAGCTGGTGACAGTAGCTGGTGCCAGTAGCTGGTGCCAGTAGCTGGTGCCAGTAGCTGGTGTCAGTAGCTGGTGCCAGTAGCTGGTGCCAGTAGCTGGTGCCAGTAGCTGGTGTCAGTAGCTGGTGACAGTAGCTGGTGACAGTAGCTGGTGCCAGTAGCTGGTGACAGTAGCTGGTGCCAGTAGCTGGTGACAGTAGCTGGTGACAGTAGCTGGTGACAGTAGCTGGTGACATGAGTGGTTCACGAAGTGTTGACTGTGCGACTTTTCGCTTGTTCAAACACTAAACAATCTTGTTTATGTGGCTCCAGTGGAAGACAGCAGCTGCCCTGTGGTCTTAGTATCAGCAGGATCTATGGTATCAGGTGTGCACTTGTTGTGTTCATGTCACCTGTTCTGGTGAACTGACCTTCTGCCTACACTGGCAATGCTTTCCATCATTTGCTTGTAATAGTCCAAGAAGTTTGAAGACAACTTCCTCACTCTCTCCTTGCCCATGTGGTACTTGGCCTTCCTGGCCTTCCGCATCTGAGAGGGGGAGTGTGTGTCTGTGTGTGTGTGTGTCTGTGTCTGTGTGTGTGTGTGTGTGTGTGTGTGTGTGTGTGTGTGTGTGTGTGTGTGTGTGTGTCTGTGTGTGTGTGTGTGTGTGTGTGTGTGTGTGTGTGTGTGTGTGTGTGTATCTGTGTGTGTGTGTGTGTGTGTGTGTGTGTGTGTGTGTGTGTGTGTGTGTGTGTGTGTGTGTGTGTGTGTGTGTCTGGGTGTGTGTGTGTGTGTGTGTGTGTGTGTGTGTGTGTGTCTGGGTGTGTGTGTGTCTGTGTGTGTGTGTGCGCATGTGTGTGCGTGTGTGAGCATGTATGAGCACACCTCAGGTTGCAGTGACCTGTCATTTGTCAGAGCACTGATGTGATCATCAGATTCAGCTATCTGAATGCAGATAGATGCAGTAGAGCATACGAAGGTGTAGTGATGACATCCTCAATGGCTGCTAGCTACTGTTCTCTACTGCCAGCCTTACCACATCTTGCATCAGGTTGTCAATCTCAGTAGCAGTATTCGTTGTAGCTAAATGTGGCATAAGATAAGGAGGAGAAGCAGCAGTTGCAGCCAGTGTGCACTTCATACTTTACTAAGGCCTGGGCCTTCATTTAGCTGACTAGAACTATGTAGATCTTCTCCCTCCTACAAATCTCCCTCTCCCTCCCTTCCTCAACCTTGTCTTATTGCGCTGACAAAGCCTCCAGCACTGGCCAGGTCTGCTGGTGGCCTTTCTGTCACAGCCAACTTCCTAATGTTGTTGATGATGGTCTGCGTCTCCTTTGCTTGTTTTGGGGCAGCGAGCAGCATCTTCTTGCCAAGGGACACCGACAGCTTGTTGAAGTGGTCATACTGAGTGGGGAAGGAGGAGGGGGGACATGTCACTGTGGATTGTATGTGGCTTGCGGCACACTTGAATGGAAGGAGCTGCTACTCTGTATAACCAAGATTTGATTTCTTTGTATACCCGTGAAGTGTGTGTGTGTGTGCACATGTGTGTGCATGTGTGTGTGTGTCTGTATGTATTGGACCGTGCATGATGAGATGGCATTCCTCACTCACATCTACACTCAGCTTCTTCAGCATCTCCGTGGTACTGGTGACCCCGTCATTGAGCTGCACTAGTATCTCTTTTGGCTGGGTCATGCCGCCATCTTTGAACTGTACCGATGTCTCCCCTTGCTCAAATATCCCCCCATCTGTCAATTGTGCTGGTCTCTCTGCTTGATGCACACCACTGTCCTTGAACTGTGTCGGCCTCTCACCTTGCTGGAACACTGTCCCATCTCTCTCACCTTGCTGGAACACTGTCCCATCTTTGAACTGTGCCAGCCTCTCACCTTGCTGGAACACTGTCCCATCTCTCTCACCTTGCTGGAACACTGTCCCATCTTTGAACTGTGCCAGCCTCTCACCTTGCTGGAACACTGTCCCATCTTTGAACTGTGCCAGCCTCTCACCTTGCTGGAACACTGTCCCATCTTTGAACTGTGCCAGCCTCTCACCTTGCTGGAACACTGTCCCATCTTTGAACTGTGCCAGCTTCTCACCTTGCTGGAACACTGTCCCATCTTTGAACTGTGCCAGCTTCTCACCTTCCTGGAATACACCCCTGGGCCTGCCTGTGCCACTTACTTCGTCTGCGCTCACTTGTGCCTTCTTCATACTGCCATGCTGAAGACAGGTCACACATGCAATGGATAGTACTGACAGCATCGAGTGCACACGTGCACACCGGATGTGCTGCCCACCTCTTTGTCCCGTCTGACTGCCAGATGAGGACGCTTGGCATCGTCAGTGGGCTAAGCGGGGAAGGGGAACTTGGGTGTGAGAGAATGTGTGTTTGTGCGAGTGGATCCATGTCCAAGTACCTCACGCAGTGTCTTCTCCATTTGGTTATGCATGTCAATGACACTGTCACACGCCTTGTCCAGGTCTGCCTGCAGCAGTCCCAGCTGGTGGGTGTCACTCCCTGAGCTGAGCTTGAAGAAGGCAGCTCGCAGCCTCATTAGCTCCTGCTCTTGCTGAGATAGGGCGTTCGACAGCCTGGTGAGGGAGGGGAGGGGAGGCCAGGGGTAGGAGGAGAGAGGAAGACACAGTAGGCTACAGACCTATCTGTCCTTTGCTTCCTGTCCAAGTGCCTAAACCAGAGGCTTACTTGATATTCTCTAGGGCCTTGTCAGTCATCTCTTGCATCATCCGCTCGTGTCTTCTTTGAAGCAGTTTGTCTGACACAGGGGCTGCACACTCAGAGAGAAGATGCACCATCACACAGCAAGGCAGACAAGCACACACTTACACAGCAACTCACACGCCTGCGACTTCAGTTCTTGTTTGTTGCTGTAACAAAGTGAGGTCAGAGGTCCGAGGTTGACAGTTGACAGTACACATGTGCATGCTATACCTAGGACTAGCAGTTGAGTGTGTTCACTAACGCTAGCATGTCCTTCACACAAGAAATGAGTCTTTCACTGGCAATGCTCAGTTGCTTAACAGCCTTGGAAGAGCTGCTGAGTTCGGAACTAAAGTGAAGGCAGAGGGGGGGAGGGAGGGAGATGAGGAGAGATATGAGTACAGTGAAATGAGAGCTACATAATATGAATGACATGACCCCAACCACCTAGAAGCTTCCTACCAAATTGTGTGTTCCTGTACATCTCTAAGTAAGTCTTTTGGGATGTCTGAGAGCAGGGCAGTGGTGCTGGGCTGATGGGTGAGGGAGGGTGACAGTGACGATCATCACTCAGTGTACGTGCATACTGCCGTGCATGACAGCTGGTGGCATAGGCACTGACTGACCTTCTCTTCCAAAATTAGAGACAGCTCCTTCTGAAAAATCTACATGAACACCAGTTCATAGTAACATACACACGTATAGCATGGCAATTTCTGCTTGAACAGCCGAGTTAATGGCTGTATGTACTGCACGTGGTGAAGACTCACAATGTTGACGTTTATCAATACTTTCTCCCTCTCCTTCGCTGTCTCCTCATAACGCGCTATCAGTCGTTTCAGTTGATCCTGATTGAATACACACCATGATGGCACAGGTTGCTTACTTCAACTCGCCATCTCTAGTGATCCACAGATGAACGTACATACACACACGAGTGGGACTCGCCTTATACACTTGGAACTGTACCAAGTGACTTTCGTCATCCATGTTCTCCATGCCTCCAAGAATCTAAATACAAAGAAGTTGGCATGCAAGGCGTGCTACCAGCGCCACGGCTACCTGTGGTCATGTACATGGTCCACACGCATGCAGTCTGAGACACACAGCCGCAGTATCTATAGTTCCACTAGAGCCAGCTGAAGGCCATTCGGACCTGCTGCACACGTTCGTTGATGCTTGCGAGCCGCTTCAGAATGAAGTTTCTCTTGGTCAAGGCACGTTGAATCTCCCCAATGTCTGCCTCTTCCTCTTTGACCGCGTCTTTTGAAGAAAACTTCTTCAAACCCTTCTTTGGTTCAGGGAGTGCTAGTTCCTTCTTCTTCATCTGTGCCATCCTGCCTTTCTTCATTTTCTCTTCTCCTCTCTCTCCCATGGGAGGCATCTTGAATGCACAGAACTACAATGATTTCTGTCACCAACAGCTAGCCAGGCACTGTGTATACTACTACCACTAAGTCTACTTCCTGGCACTAAATGCAGCTCTGCCCAACCCAAGTATTTACATGTAGCTATTGGATACTTTATATAAATTGATAGTAATTAGTGACATTCCATACACAAGTGTTACACTCAACATTTCTGTAAATGTCACAAGAGCCAAGATGACAGAGTCTGTGAATGTGACAGTCATGTTCTAAGGGTTACAACTATGACAGTGTGTGTGACTGGAGCACTTGCAAGGTTTTGCTGTTTGCAGCAGCACTGGTGTAATGCCTCTCGGCTATGTAATATGGCCGACGACCTACAACCATTAGATTTTTGCAGGTCACTGGAGTTGGGTGTTTCAGACTGCTCTGTTGAGCCCCTTGAGAGAGCAGTCCACTGAACAACCTTGAACCGGCAGCTGGCAATGTGTTGCCAGGCAACCAGGGTGTGGCATGAGTCACATGTGCTTGGGAACAAGTCTTGCTGAGGAGTCCCATAAAGGAGTTGCTTTGTGACCAAATGGTGAAGGGAGAGTTAAATGTCTCATTTGCTGTGTGGCTTTGGGCATTGGCTGAATGATGGGGAAAGCATGAGCAATATATCTCCTGACCATCTTCTTCTTCCTGAATAGGGGGCAGCCACGACATGTTGTGGGAAGGGGCTGACTCCACCTGCTGTGCACCTTCCTGTGACCTCGTGAGTTCCACTCCCACTTCATTGCCAGAGTCACTTGGGTTTGAATACATGTATCCTTGCTTTCTTTGGAGTGATTGCTGTGAGAGGAGAGTCTGAGGGGAAGGTGGCCACCCATGACCAGCCGTAGTTGACGACCCTTCATGTGGTTTCTTCTCCCTGTGCCGAAGGTCAATGGAGACTGAGTTGTAGCTGTGGGACTTGTTTCTGTCACCTGCTCTCTCCAGTGGGTCCTTGGCCGTCAAAAACCTTTGCAGTGACTGCCTGTACTGTCTGGTCATGGAGATGCCCCTGGAGTCGACCACTTCATTGCATTCTTGCAGCACAGAATGTATTGGTGCCCCAACCACCCACAGGTCTCGCTTGGAAGCGCTGTTTAGGCTCTGAACTACATGCAGGCCCAACTGGAGTGCTGGAGAGTCACCACCAGTGATTGGTCCACGCCTTCTGCTCCAGTGCCTCAGGGAAGCCACAGATGGGTGGGTCGGGTTGAAGGTGCTTGAACTGTCTCCATTCCTCCACAGGACACACTCTGGCATGTCTCCGCCCTGGATCCTGTCCTGTGTTTTGGTCTGTGTGAGGAGAAGAGGAAACAGCAGCTCACGTCAACTGACCAGCACTTCAAAGACGCAACATACCAACTCCAAAGTCTGGCTGTTCTCTGGACTAGTGACGCGAACAACGTAGATAGTGAAATGAACTAGATAGTGACATGGACTGGAGTAGTGACATGGACTGAAGGAGTGACATGGACTGGAGTAGTGACATGGACTGGAGTAGTGACATGGACTGAAGTAGTGACATGGACTGGAGTAGTGACATGGACTGAAGTAGTGACATGCACTGGAGTAGTGACATGGACTGGAGTAGTGACATGGACTGAAGTAGTGACATGGACTGAAGGACTGAAGGAGTGACATGGACTGAAGTAGTGACATGGACTGAAGTAGTGACATGGACTGAAGGACTGAAGGAGTGACATGGACTGAAGTAGTGACATGGACTGGAGTAGTGACATGGACTGAAGTAGTGACATGGACTGAAGGACTGAAGGAGTGACATGGACTGAAGTAGTGACATGGACTGGAGTAGTGACATGGACTGAAGGAGTGACATGGACTGAAGTAGTGACATGGACTGGAGTAGTGACATGGACTGAAGTAGTGACATGGACTGGAGTAGTGACATGGACTGGAGTAGTGACATGGACTGAAGTAGTGACATGCACTGGAGTAGTGACATGGACTGAAGGAGTGACATGGACTGAAGTAGTGACATGGACTGGAGGCGTGACATGGACTGGAGGAGTGACATGGACTGAAGTAGTGACATGGACTGGAGTAGTGACATGGACTGAAGTAGTGACATGGACTGGAGTAGTGACATGGACTGGAGTAGTGACATGGACTGGAGTAGTGACATGGACTGAAGGAGTGACATGGACTGGAGGAGTGACGTGGACTGAAGTAGTGACATGGACTGGAGGCGTGACATGGACTGGAGGAGTGACATGGACTGGAGGAGTGACATGGACTGGAGGACTGACACAAAGGTCAACAGAGTGCTGCCTGTCTCACCTCCTGCTGTGTTTGGTGGCTGACCTCCCCTTGTTCCTCTACTGTACCCTTCCTAGCAGCTGCAGGTGGCACGGTTTTGAGAGCAGAGCCTTGGTGGGTGGTGGTCTGGACACCAGCCTTGTACCTGACTAGAAACGGCACTATCCCCTTGCGAAGAGACTCCAAGTCTAAGCAAAGACAAACAACATCAAACACAGTCTGTGTTGAGAGGTGCTCATAGGTAGGAGACCTGCATGAATGCACCCAGCGCACTTAGTTATTCATGGAGCTTGTGTGTGCATGTACATATGGAAAAGTTGCATCATTCAATCTGAAGCAGACATGCTGCTCGACTGCTCACAAACCTTTCTTCATCAAATTTGAGGCTGAATTAATCACCTGGAAAGAGGACAATCCACATAATTGTGAATGCAGTGGAAATGAACAGTGTTCACACACACAGATACACACAGAGACACACACACAGACATACACACACACACACACACACACACACACACACACACACACACACACACACACACACACACACACACATACACACACACACACAGACACACAGACACACACACATACACACACACACCTGAGCACTATCAAGTCGCCCTGCTAACTCCTTCATTTGTAGAATGCGCTTTTTATCAGACTCTGTGTGAACAGACATGAACAGTGTGCTATGAATGAATGTGCCCTTTAGCTGCTCGTTTGCTGAGCATATGCACAGTACGCAAGAAGCAACCACAGTCACTCACTTCTCATGTACCACTTAATAGTAGTGCATACGTACATACGTACCTTGCAAGCCCTCGTGGGTGTTTAATTTTCCCAGAAGCCTGTCCAAATGCTGGTGGATTTGTGACTTCTGCAGATAATCAGGAAGGACATGCATACGGTAACATGCAGTGGTGAGGTGTGTTCTTAGAGAGGGTGCTTGAACTAGTGGGACACGCCCACATCAAAGCTACAATAATATCCACATCAAAGCTAAGGGAATAGCCACATCTAAGCTCCAGTTAAGTGATTGAGTTTCACAGATGTAAGAACTCCGCCAGTGATTGCTAACTAGAACTGTGTAATGGCTACGTAAAGGCAGTGCATCTGGGGCTGGGTGGTTCCCTAGGCAGAGCATTCACTACTACACTGTTGCAGGAGTTCTGACACGGTGCACTCACCTGGGCTTGACTGTCCCTTGAGATTTCTTCCCTTCTCTTGTTCACCTGGCCCATATGCCCTTTCAGTCTGCAGAAGACCACACCAAATGTGGAACAGTTCGCCTGTAGAGTTTAACTCAGCTCACTCACACTCTCTCAAAAACAGTACTCTCATACACACACCACTCTCGCGCACACACACACACACACACACACACACACACACACACACACACACACACACACACACACACACACACACACACACACACACACACACACGCACACAACACACACACACACCACTTGCTTTCACGCATTGAGACAGTAGCTCACTGCTTCATTTCCTGTGCAATCTGTCTTTGCAATGGTTTGACTGTGTCCTGCATGGCCTTCAATGCACTCTTACAAGTCTGAACACAGCCAAAGGAAATAGCATGACAACGATATGTACATACACACACACTATGAAAATTGATTGTCACCTATATACCATACGTACCTTGACATCCTTAGTCCCCATTGCATCCTCTCCCTCCGACACCAGGTCACGAAGCTCCCCAACAATGTCTGAGTACACTGGGATATGGGATGGAGGCAGTAAAACACAGCACTGAATCAGCAGACGTGCAAAGCATGCAGACGGGATCTGGCAGCAGGTGTACAGGTGCTTCAGAATTGGGCACTTGTGTTATTATATAACAAAATTCATAAAATCTCATTGGTCCAACCATCTATCATATGCAGTGTCACGTCTTCAAGTTTCAAATTCTTGTCAAAGATTGATGAGCACTTGCAGTTAATTGCTATCACATGGAACTATGCCAACATTAAGCATTGCTGAAGACGTCATGGGCTAACCTTCATTTAGCTTTTGTGAGAACTCTTCCAACACTGATACAGTGTCTTCTGACTGCAGAAACACGGACGGTATCACTTGTGATGGTAACCCACACCCCACATGCCCCCCTTGTGCCTGTGTGCAAACTACTGACCACAGCTGCTGGTGTGTGTGAAAGAGGGTACGGTAAACAAACTGTCACACCACACCCTTTGACCTGACCAATCAGCTTGCAGCTACCAATTTCAGGCTAGTAGCAGTGTTTTTGTGGAGTTGGGGCTGGGAATGGGCTAGCAACTGTATAGCCCAAGAGTGCTCGCATACTAGTGTTGGCAGTGTCTAGCTACAGTCACCACCATACAGGTAGATCGAGTGTTTCTAAATGTGCCATCAGAAGTTTTGGAGGCTTCATTTACAAATAAATGGGCAAGGCACTTCTTCTGACATCGACTGCAGTGTATACATGCATGTTTGGGCTATACAAATGGGGTCCCTACTCACGGAGGTCCCAACACATGAGTGACGAGGTGATAAATTACACTTTCTGCCAGGCACTACCTTCCCATCCATGCACCAATGCAGGCAGAAGCTAGGAGATATGCATACATGCACTCCTAAACAGTGCAGCTGTGGGCAGTGTTCAAAGTTCATAGTGTCTCTGGCTGCTCTCACCATCGCACGAGGAGCCTTCAACGCATCTCCGGCTGACACTAGTGACTCCACAAGAGTTTCTAAGTGCTTCACATTGATATCTGTCAAGAGGCAGAGCATCACAGTGCACAGCTGAGGAGGGGAGCAGCTATTGTATGCAGTGCGTGTGTGTGTGTGTGTGTGCGTGTGTGTGTGTGTGTGTGTGTGTGTGTGTGTGTGTGTGTGTGTGTGTGTGTGTGTGTGTGCGTGTGTGTGTGTGTGTGTGTGTGTGCGTGCGTGTGTGTGTGTGTGTGTGTGATCTCATACAGGTTCATTGCTGTGTGACAATGATGAACTGGCAAGGTATTGAGCTTATAGCACAGCATTAACTTCAATGGGGTACAGAACGTTTCGGTCCGTGGACCTTCTTCAGCTGTAATACAAAAACTGGTAAAGTGCGACTCATTAAATAAGGGTGGGTGTGTCAATGAGTGTCATAAAATGGCGGGAAATTATGTAATGAGGGTGATGTAATTGGGCATCTACGTACTTATAGTTGGGTGAATGAATAATAAGTTGAATAATTGCAAAGAATGAAGTGGAGTGTTCTGGTTAGGGGGAGGGTCAGGGGGGGGGGGTCACTTTGGGGTCACTTAGACCTCGAATCTGGACTGTGGACTAAACATTAACGCTACGTGGCTCCCCCTGCTGAGCAAACCTCCATCCCCAAAGTGACCCCCCCCCCTGACCCTCCCCCTAACCAGAACACTCCACTTCATTCTTTGCAATTATTCAACTTATTATTCATTCACCCAACTATAAGTAGATGCCCAATTACATCACCCTCATTACATAATTTCCCGCCATTTTATGACACTCATTGACACACCCACCCTTATTTAATGAGTCGCACTTTACCAGTTTTTGTATTACAGCTGAAGAAGGTCCACGGACCGAAACGTTCTGTACCCCATTGAAGTTAATGCTGTGCTATAAGCTCAATACCTTGCCAGTTCGTGTGTGTGTGTGTGTGTGTGTGTGTGCACGTGTGCATCTGTGAGCTCTGTGTCTGTCCACATCACTAGCTAAAAGTGCCACACCTGATGGGAGAGTCTTGGAAATGAATCCCATATTCTTCTCCACGCATTGTTGTATGCGTGTGTACTGCAGCAGTGATGGCACATCATAACACAAACAGCAAAGGACAACAGATCTCCCCATTGCTGTGCATGGCTACCTTCAGCAAATACTTGTTGTGCTACACACCTGTGTCTTCACTGATGCTTTGGCCTGTTCAGCTCTCCGTTGTGTGAGACGGGACACAGCAGCCAGTCTCTGCTCAGCTGTGGCTACAACCTCCTCCATCTCATCCAGGTGCCTCTCCAGTTGGTGAGCAGTGTGTTTCACCGACTGAAAACAGACGTAACAAAAAAACAGGGGGATTAGGGTTTCAGACCTACTCCCTCCCCATCCTGGATGTGGGCTTGGACTATGTGCTATTCATACACTTTAGTGAGACATACAACTTCTCTAGTTCAAAGTTCTTCTCTAGGCAATTGATGCTACACCCCCTCCCCATCTCTTCTGAACCCTGGCTGTGCCTATGTTGTGAGACGCAAATGCAAGAGATAGCTTAGATCACTCACCACTTTTCGACTTGGCCCCGTGGAGTCGGACTCCACAGCCTACATGAATGACAGGGCATGACACAAGTCATCTACCTGTCATAACATGACATGACAAAGTCATTCGCCTGTCATAACAGGACATGACACCAGTCATCCACTCATCATGACATGACATGACACAACCCCCACTCATCCAGGAGGTGTCCCTCCATGTACTGAGCTGCTGGCCTGCACTCCCACCTTTGCCTGCTTGTCTGTGGCCTTCTTCTTGCCCGCTCTGCTGTCCTCCTTCACCTCCCTAGCTCTCTGCAGGAGAGAAGGATGTGTGCAATGACCCGGCCACCAACCCACAGACCCCTCCACTGTCAGTCATCAGGTAATGGATGGGTGCTGTCTCCATTTCAAAGCTTGTACCTTATCTGGTCCTACCATCCATGGGGCGATAGGGGAAGACATCGCATTCTGGGCACCTCTGATTTGCCCACCACCTTCCAGTGTTGGAGTGGCAGAAGGAGGAATTGGACTCCGAGAGATTTTCCTTTGTCTGCTGCCACTAGCTGCTCCAAGTGGTGGCAGGCTGGAGGATATCTTCCTCTTAGGCCCACCATTGACAACCATTGGGATGCCAGGCGACTTGTAGTACATGCATTGTGGGCAAGAGACCAACACAATGGTCACTGTAGCACAGTGCACAGTCGCTAAACACTGTGCTGCGAGATGACTCACAGATCTTGAGATTTTCTTCTTCTTCTCTGCCGTCATTTTGGCCAGGGATTGCTGGAGTGACAGAATTCTCTAGACAGACAGAGAAAGTATAACATGGCTTTTAGTCTCACACCCCAGACGTTCAATCTAGCAAGGTTTGGCAGGCACATTTATTTGTGAAGTCCTCACTTCTCCCCCTCCTCCTCCCACCCCCACCTCTCCCTGCCAGGCCCTTACACTGTTCTTGCTTTCTAGGTCAGCCATAAGCTGAGCTATCTTCAGTTTGTCTTCCCCCCTCAACTGCTGGAGGTGTGCATTGACCAGTTTCATCTCTTCCACTGTCTACGGTGCAGAGAACAGAGTCAAGGCAGTTGAACCATGCACCACAAAGAGGACAATGTCGTGCAGTGTATCGGCAGTAGCCAGGGAGGACGGTAGCAGGTGTGCAGTTGGTGGTTACCTCACTCAGACTCTGCTGGTCTCTGGTGCTTCTGCAAAACGACACGAACAGTAAACATCACTACAAACACCAACATTGTGAGCAGTCAAGAGTTGTTGCCATGATTACACAACCCACTTCTGCTGCGTCATTGCCTCTTGTGTGTACATCTCCATCAACCTCTCATAGCGACTGTCCTTCTCTCCAAATGCATCAATGTAGGCTGCAGGGAAAAGGAAGGGGAAGGGGAATGGGGAAGGGGAGGGGGAAGGGGGGAGAGGGGGAAGGGGAGGGGGAAGGGGGGGAGAGGGGGAAGGGGAGGGGGAAGGGGGGAGAGGGGGAAGGGGAGGGGGAGGGGGAGGGGGAAGGGGGGAGAGGGGGAAGGGGAGGGGGAAGGGGGGAGAGGGGGAAGGGGAGGGGGAGGGGGAGGGGGAAGGGGAATGGGGAAGTGGAGGGGGAAGGGGAATGGGGAAGGGAGGGGGAGGGGAATGGGGAAGGGGAGGGGGATGGGGAATGGGGAGGGGATGGGGAAGGGGAGGGGGAAGGGGAATGGGGAAGGGGAGGGGGAGGGAGAGGGGGAGGGGAATGGGGAAGTGGAGGGGGAAGGGGAATGGGGAAGGGGAGGGGGAGGGAGAGGGGGAGGGGAATGGGGAAGTGGAGGGGGAAGGGGAATGGGGAAGGGGAGGGGGAGGGGGAGGGGGAGGGGAAGGGGGGAGAGGGGGAAGGGGATGGGGAAGGGGAGGGAGAGGAGACGGAGGGGAGGCATGCACATGGATGACACCCCACAATCGCAACATAATTAACTCCATGATTGTATGCGTCACACAAACCTTTCTTGAACTTTTCTACACTGTCCTGTTCTTGTCTGCATCAGAAAAGTACCAGAACACGGTCAGCTTGCAACTCACATGCATGCATCAGTGTGACAGTGGGCCCTTGTCCCTCACCGGATGTTAGCAAGGAGGAGTTTCAGCAAAGCGTCGTGGGCGTCACCCAGATCTGACAATTCCTTTCGGTAGAACCCCACCATCTGTGTCCTACCATGGACGTGAGTGAATCAACCCAACAGGTTACTGCAGGGTGCGCACTTTGACAATGTCTGTATGTCTGTGTGTGCGCCATGCATCTGCATGCCTACATGTCAGTGTCATTTGCAACCTTCCGCAAAGTCTCAGCAGTTTCGTATACATCATCTTCAAACTATTATGGGAGTGAAGAAGGGAAGTGTGTGTGTGTGTGTGTGTGTGTGTGTGTGTGTGAGTGTGTGTGCTTGCGTCTGACGCAACCACCCACACACATACAAGGTATACATGAGGTACATATATTGTCTAGCCTCGCGGCGTGCACTCACCTTGCATGATAGTTGTTCTTCAGATTCACAAAAGTCTTGAAATTGTGTAAATATCTACAGTTGCGTACAGTGGTAATCACATATGTATATACAGTATGACAAAACAGTACACACGTGACACATATGACATAGTGGCAAGTCAACAGTGACGCTAAGGTTGGCTGATGCACGACACACTCTGCTACTCACGCTGTCCCTGAATGTCTGTGTCTGGTCATATCGCTGAATGATCTCGCCAAGTTGCTCCTGGATATCTTCTTGTATCTCCTTCAGTGTATCCTATTGAGAGAGACACACACGCACACACACACACACACGCACACACACACACACACACACACACACACACACACACACACACACACACATGCACACACACACACACATACACACACACACACGCACACACACACGCGCGCACTAGTACTCACACTCAAATCCTATACACAGCGCTCAATCTCTACACAGTATATGGAGTTCTCCCTCCTATATAAACAAGTAGCCTGCAACCACCTTTCCACTATCAAGCTCTTCAAAGTCCTGAACTGCCTGTGGGCACACAGAGGGAGTATAGAAGGGAGGTTGTTCACTGGTGACACATGCACTGGTGTGTGTGCACCCATGCTGCACCAGCAGACAGAGGAGGGAGGTTGAGGAGCACCTTGTTCACTCTTTCCTGAATCACAAGCACCTCCTGCCTAATGCCCAGGTAGCGCTGGTAGGACGATGACTCCTGGACCTCCACACTGGCATGACTCACAAAGGCCTTCTCCAGGCACACTTGGGGTGAACACCCAAAGGGGACTATTGCCTCCTCCTCCATCAACAAAAGAGATTCCTCTCTCTGACAACTGTAAATGCCCTCAGCTAGCTAGCCACTACAACCCACCCTAGAGTGTGTTTGCAGGCGTGCCTCCAGTGAATAACAAAGAACTTGGGTGCCTATGTGCCAATGCTGTGCTTCGCTAGATCAATGCAGCCATCAAACAGGGCTTCCTGGTGTGACAGGATAGCCCACATGCGTGAATGAATCTCGTCACTAACGGGAATGTGACACAAGAAGTTTACACAGCTACTGTTCTACACCTGCCATTTTGTCATTCTTGTCTTCTCCACTGGTCTGGTCCACTAATGTAACAACCTCTGAATCAACTGAGTCACCTTTTGAGGGCCCATCATTGGACCTCTGTCCATCCTCCTCCAGTCTTGCTCTCTTGGTACATTCCTCGGCTTCTTCTTTAAGTTCCACTCCCTTGCCTCCCTTCTCCTTCCCTTCTCCTTCAACTCCAGGGGTAGTTGCCTTCTCCACAGAGGCAGTGAGGTCTGTGGGTACCTCCTCACCGAGCACAGTCAGGAGGTGGGTCCTCTCCCTCACAGCCACAAACAGACGAGCACTCTTAGCAGCCCTCCACGTGGACAGGGCAATTCTGAAAGTAGAAGCATCATACGCCAAGTGTGAGAGTGAGGGGGGTGGGGTGTTGGGTGAGGTGTGTGGGAGAGGTGTGATGAGAGGGTGAGTCACACTGTGACAGCACAACAGTGCACCTGCCTGTCTAGCAGTGCTGGGTCTTGGTGAAGGCGTGGATCATATACCATAACACACGGACCAATTTCTGTGGAGAAAATGGACAATGTCATTGAACCATTGCATCACATGAGGGCATGTGATCAGCTGGCCACATTTGTATCAGCACACATGCATACGTACTTACCTAATCCACCAAATTTTGCTGCAGTGGGTGGAGACAGAGATGTATAGAGGGGGTTTCCCTCTTTTAGGAAGATCACAAGGTCGCTCCTGGAGATGTCAGTAACCTGCCTCCTCATGAAGGGCAGCACAGCAGCGATGCCCTGCACGAAAAGCGTGGGAGGTGCACAACGCATTGACACTTGGGCACACAAGGCAACTGTGAACATTAGGTTAGTTCCCTCGGGTCCCTTTCACATCACAGATGTGAGAAAGGGTAGTTCTCTAATACCAGCTTTACAACAGGGTTGAAAACCTTGCCAACGTTTCGACCAGATGCTCTGGTCTTCTTCAGGGCGAAGATAAGCTAGCGTGAGCACTAAGGTCGAAACGTCGGCCAAGGTTTTCAACCCTGTTGTAAAGCTGTTATTAGAGAACTACCCTTTCTCTGCCTGAGCCAGCTGAGAAGCCCTCACTTCGTCACAGATGTGATCAGACAGGGGCAGTTCAACAGTAGTTGAAATAATGTGTGCCAACATACATCACTATGCCACCCTTGTCACTCTATGTGCCATTCATTTTTTTCTTTAAATAACCACTCTGAATGCTTCCCCTCCCTCCCTGTCACACAAGTGCAACAAGGAACGATCATCAACCGCGAAGGTTGAGAGCTTCGCACTCCTTCACGCTCAGGAGGGGACGCTTCTGATCGTCATCGTGGTTAAGGGGGTTGCCTTCGTTGGAGAACGAAGGGATGACATGTACTATAGAAATGATCCTAGTGAGTACAGTCTTGTTGCATAATTTGTCATGAATGCACTTGAAGCCTTTGTGATTACAATGCTTGTGGTTCGTAAGTCAGTTTTATACAGGCTATGTATTTGTATAAATTCATCTCAGATAGCGTACCTCCTGCACAGGTCTGAATTCACAAGCAGTTTCTCTGTAGCTGCACCTGGCGAAGGCCTTTGTGCCAATGTTAATGATCTGCAAGGGCCGATGCACAACATTTTCACTGAGCTATGCATCCTCGGCAGCAGAGTTGAGGCAACTTCATGTGGTGAGCCCTGTGCTTGTGTGGTGAGCCCTGCTTGTGTGGTGAGCCCTTTGCTTGTGTGACAAGCCCAGTGCTTGTGTGGTGAGCCCTGTGCTTGTGTGGTGAGCCCCTTGCTTGTGTGACGAGCCCAGTGCTTGTGTGGTGAGCCCTGTGCTTGTGTGGTGAGCCCCTTGCTTGTGTGACGAGCCCTGTGCTTGTGTGGTGAGCCCAGTGCTTGTGTGGTGAGCCCCTTGCTTGTGTGACGAGCCCAGTGCTTGTGTGGTGAGCCCTGTTTGTGTGGTGAGCCCAGTGCTTGTGTGGTGAGCCCCTTGCTTGTGTGACGAGCCCTGTGCTTGTGTGGTGAGCCCAGTGCTTGTGTGGTGAGCCCCTTGCTTGTGTGACGAGCCCAGTGCTTGTGTGGTGAGCCCTGTTTGTGTGGTGAGCCCAGTGCTTGTGTGGTGAGCCCTGTGCTTGTGTGGCGAGCCCTGTGCTTGTGTGGTGAGCCCAGTGCTTGTGTGGTGAGCCCTGTGCTTGTGTGGCGAGCCCTGTGCTTGTGTGGTGAGCCCAGTGCTTGTGTGGTGAGCCCTGTGCTTGTGTGGCGAGCCCTGTGCTTGTGTGGTGAGCCCAGTGCTTGTGTGGTGAGCCCTGTGCTTGTGTGGTGAGCCCTGTGCTTGTGTGGTGAGCCCTGTGCTTGTGTGGTGAGCCC
>OX465051.1:330596-333096 GCA_949841015.1 Aplysina aerophoba
CCTCTCTTGCTACCAGCAGTAGTGCTCGGACCAGACTCCATCGACCCTGCAGGGCGTTTAGTTGCATTCGAGAGCGCTAATGTAACGCCTCAAGGCGTTTGTAGTAGTGTGTAAGATGGTGATCGCTATTGGATTCGAAGGCAGTGCCAACAAGCTTGGCATCGGCATCGTCAGAGATGGTGTTGTGCTCTCGAACGTGAGGCACACGTTCGTGCCCCCTCCCGGGGAGGGCTTCCTGCCGAGGGACACTGCAAAGCACCACAGAGAGCACGCTCTGGAGGTCCTGAGGAAAGCCCTGGACGAGGCCAAAGTGGCTCCTCACGAGATCGACTGCGTCTGCTACACCAAAGGACCCGGAATGGGCGCGCCCTTGGTGTCTGTGGCGGTGGTTGCGCGGACAGTGGCGCAACTGTGGGGAAAACCCCTAATTGGTGTCAACCACTGTGTTGGCCACATTGAGATGGGTCGTTTGGTGACGGGTGCGGCCAACCCCACCGTGCTCTACGTCAGTGGGGGGAACACGCAAGTCATTGCATACTCCATGAACAGGTATCGCATATTTGGCGAGACCATTGACATGGCGGTGGGCAACTGCTTGGATCGTTTTGCTCGGGTGTTGAAACTCTCCAATGACCCCAGCCCTGGATACAACATTGAGCAGTTGGCAAAGAAGGGCAAGAAGTTTATAGAGCTGCCTTACGTAGTAAAGGGCATGGATGTGTCCTTCTCTGGCATTCTGTCCTACATCGAGACTGTGGGCATTAAGAAACTGGAGGACGGGGAGTGTACAGAAGCAGATTTGTGCTACTCTCTTCAGGAGACTGTGTTTAGCATGCTGGTGGAGACAACAGAACGTGCCATGGCTCACTGCGGGTCCAGTGAGGTGTTGATTGTGGGCGGGGTTGGCTGCAACGAACGCCTACAGACCATGATGAGAGACATGGCTGGACAGAGGGATGCAACAGTCTCTGCCACTGATGAGCGCTATTGCATTGACAATGGTGCTATGATTGCACAGGCTGGCTGGGAGATGTTCTGCTCTGGGCAGACCACCGCTTTGGAGGAGTCATGGTGCACACAGAGGTACAGAACAGATGAGGTGTGTGTGACATGGCGGTCTGACTGAGAGGTACTCCACACCAATAAGACTGCAGTGTATACTTCCTTCTGTTTCTCTGCAAGATCTGCAAACTGTACATAAACCACACATGCACATGCAGCCTCCATATTGGTGTTGATTAACTTGATTTGGAGTGCAGTATACATACCAGAGCGCATAATCCTATAAGATCCATTGCTTCTGGTTGTGTCAAATCCGTGTGCATGAATCAGATTGGATTCGACCTGTGCATGGTGCTGAATCAAGACTTCACCCTGTAGAAGGGTTCACCAGTTGCAGGGCAGGCGGCTGCAACTCCTGTAAGCACAGGTATCGTGTGCGGCCAACCCACATCATTCCCAAATAGTGCATAGTGAAAGTGGACAGTATCTCATCCATGCATGCATGTGCACACACATTCTGTGTCATTGCTTCTTGCTTGGAGCAGGCTGCTTTGCACTTCCTTCAGCTGCAGGCTCTTTGCCAGCTTTCTTGTCCTGAAATAGGCATAGGGAAGGGGTGCACGCACACCACACACAACCACTTACGCTAATAACCCCTACCACACACGTCTGGTGATGAAAACCTTACCAGAGTAATGAAAATTGGAAATTACAATATTATATACAGAGCTTGCGGCACTACAGCTTGTGGCACTACAGCTTGCGGCACTACAGCTTGCGGCACTACAGCTTGCGGCACTACAGCTTGTGGCACTACAGCTTGCGGCACTACAGCTTGCGGCACTACACAAGCTATTCCAGGAGGGCTGATCCCACTGACACACCTGCTCTTTCGATTCCTTGTCTTTCTTTTTGGCACTGCTGCTGCTGCTGCTGGTTGCCTCCTGACGCTCGGCCTCCCGGTTGGCCACCTTGTTCTGGATCAGCTCGTGGAGGGCAATCACGGCCCTGATCAGTGAGGCCAGGTACACCACCAGCAGCTGGTCGTTGGTCTTGACGACAAACGCCTTTGAGAACTCGTCCACATTCAGGTTGGGGAGGAGGTTGAAGATGTCCTGTAGGAGGTACAGTATGGTGTGGTTGATTGGCAGTCTCTTGGTGGCCACGCGCTCGAGGTAGGCCCGGATGCCCTCCAGGTGGTCGAGCAGCCCTTGCAGGGACGTGACCTGGCTGGTGATCTGCTGGGAAAGTGTGCCCACTGTCTTGTCCTGGATGTCCCTGCATCACAAGACACACATGCACAGCCAGTGCACCCACACACACAGACAAGCGCAAGCTGACACTGCACGTGAGGAGCGCAGGCACACACACAGACTAGCGCAAGCTGACACTGCACGTGAGGAGCGCAGGCACACACACAGACGAGCGCAAGCTGACACTGCACGTGAGGAGCGCAGGCACACACACAGACGAGCGCAAGCTGACACTGCACGTGAGG
>OX465051.1:338096-358096 GCA_949841015.1 Aplysina aerophoba
GCCAGTGTGCAGAATATTGCACATATGGCGTGTGTAGGGGCAGGGACCATGTCCTGCGATTTGGAGTGCTATAGTAGCTTTTATCTGTGCTATATTGTTATTATTATTATTATTATACATATTTGAGTGCACACGTGCAACGTATAAAACAAGCACTAGGGGGATTGCTCCCCGTGAAGCATATATATAGGCTGTATATCCTGCTCATTGAGTTTGATGTCAGCATGGCTATGTATTTGTGTGTATTGATTCCCCTGTGATGTTTGTTACAGGTTGGTGTAACTTGTGTCACTTCTGTGTGTGTACTGTGTCTTGTACTCTTGCACAGGATGTGGTGTTCAGTGGTGTGTCAGCTGTGGGCATTGGAATAGGCTTCATTGTGACAGCAGCCAATGCTGCGGACTTTCAGAGAAGTGGGAATGGTAATCCGAGGGATGCCGCCGCCGCTACGTCTGTGAGTGCGTCTGTGTTGTATGTCATTTGTGACATTGCTGCATGTGTGCACTCAGACTGGATACATCTGTGAGTGTGTCCATCTGTTTGTGTGTCTGTCTGTCTGTCTATCTGAGAATGGTAAAGAGCAAGAGTGATAGTTTAGGAATGGGACATGATGCATTGCAGAACACATTGGAATAGGGTACAATACCCATACATACAGCGAGGCACTTACACAAAAATTGGAAGTATTTGTTCAGGTCTAGATTGTGCAGGTAACATCAGCTAATGATGGGTGAATGGACAGGCAGGTAGGCAGCTGACAGTGGCACTCCTTGTCACCACTGGTTCCTTCTCTTCCTGCAGGCGTTTTGTTTGTTTGTGCTGATTGGGCTGGTGGTGGAGATTGTGTGGGCCGTCCTCTGGTTCCTGTTCAAGTGGTACCTGGTCTTGAAGAACCGGTACGAGGGAGGTCATGAGACCACTCAGGGAGAGGAGGAGGAGCCAGCTGACCTCTGACACTGTTGCCCGTTTGGTAGTACTAGGAATCCCCTTCACATGCACCCACCCATAGTGTGCGTTCATAGCTGAGCGCTACTCGTGAACTCTCTAGTTGAGTATGTGTGTTGTTGATTGTACATACAATACGCTGTACACACATGGTAGGTTTGGCATTGTTGAGTGCAAGGGTACTCTGCTACAGACCAGGTGCATGCAGCACGTGTACAAAGGACCGATGGGAGAGGAGTGCCTGGTGTGGGCATCTGTGGTGCAGACCCGTGAAGGGAGTGATTGTTAGCATGTAGCTAACTCCCTTGAGTTGGTCCCTCCCTCCCTGCATACGCACGCTGGGACTGGCTAGTACGTCCAGTGGTATTACTACTCATTCTTATTAGTTAACACTAAGTAAATGGAAGCAGCTCATGCTTAAATTCTTGAATGGAGAATCATTACCACATCCTGAAACGCGTTAGGAGAAGGGATTCTTGGTTAAATCATAGAGCGCGCCAGACTGACTACACAGGGTCAGTGTACCATGTGGCCATTCCGTTTTCAGCTTTCAGTGACTAAATCTGAAGGCTGAGACCACAAAGAGAAATCAGATTTCAGAAATCAGGTATGGCAGGTCAAAAGCAGAAAGCTGAAATCACAGTGCAAAATCAGCTTTCAGAAATCAAACTGCGGTGTCAGGTCCAGTGGTGTTACTACTCATTATCATTAGTTATCATTAAGTAAATGGAAGCAGCTCATGCTTAAATTCTTGAATGGAGAATCATTACCACATCCTGAAACGCGTTAGGAGAAGGGATTCTTGGTTAAATCATAGACCGCGCCAGACTGACACACAGCCAGGCGCGCGAGACAAGTGAAGCATTCTGATGTATACGAGTATTGCTTCCGCTCAAATCCCCTAATCACAAAAATATATTCTGTGCCCGCAGGAAGGAATGCAGTGCTAGTATAGAGACATATATATATGGTCTCTATAGCACTGCATTCCTTCCTACAGTGGGAAAGACTCCTCGCTCCTCTCCTGCTGACCTACGCGGCCGCGCCAGAACATCATGCCTTTTGTAATCATTCCAGTTGGATGGTTTGTGGCCTGCCTAGAGAACGACCCCAACTCGCCTTCGCGTAGCGTCTACCCTGGCACGTACATCCTGAAGTTCTGGCAAGGCATAGTGGACTTCATACTGCGCGCGGTTACCATCGTGAGAGAGAGGGCTGTAAATTTCTATTAGTAACAATAGCATTTCTGCATACCTGACCGCTCTTATCCGCTGATATGCCATGACGCCTACCAACAAATTGCATGTTTCTTGTTATTAGCAATTCCTCGCCCCTCTTGGAGGAGTGAGGGGTGCGTTGTCAGATCCTTTTTCTTTCATACCCCTTTTAAAAATGGCGGATGGGTCAAGGTTCAAGACTAGTGTGTGTATGGCACACTGTGAATGCACTATCTAACCAGTACTCTTTTGCTCTCCACCTTGTCCACATTCACTTTCAGGTTTTGTCTGCTTTGGTGTTTATGTTAGCAGTAATCTTTGGTTTTGGTGCCGGAGGCTGGATCGCATTTGCTGCATTTTATGTGGCCGTTGAGGAGATAATTGCTGTCATTGTTCGATTTATAAACCCAGGTCTTATTTGGCAGCGCCCTGCAATTCCACTCATCTTTGTGAGTTGTCTGGGATCATGTTGCACGTTTGCAATGGGTCTATGCGCCTTACTTCTCATGTACCTATATATAGCTACACGGGGAGATCCCTGTGTAGGCCTGAAGTAATGCAACTCCCTCCTATCTCCTGTACACACAGAGCATCATCTATTATGTCATTGCCTTGTTGATGCTATTTCCTGGATTTGTGGTACAAGCTGTCTGGGGTGCACGGTATTCTCTCCTCCGAGGAGGTGCAGGGACAGTTGCTGTGAGTGTCTCCACTGCATACGAGCAGCCTGTGCTGTCTGATTAATTAAGGGATGCATGGGAAATGGATGATACACAAGGTAGCAGGGTATGACTGCACTGCTGCACAACTTCTTGTCACAGCTGCACATGGATGCACCGTACAAAGCAGCCCCAATCACGCTCGTGCCTCACTTCGATGGTATTGATGTCGATAACTGCTGCTGTTTTTCGTGCATGTACTTGCTTCATGCTTGCGCTATGTCCTGGAGAGACCTTATGTATGGCTGCAGTGACCACCATCGCTGTTTCACTTCATAGCTATCTGGTCCTACCCCACTCCTATACACCCACTTCATTATTGGGCCCAAGCCCCACGATGTCATCCACCTGTGTACCTCCTGTGCTTGGTCTTGCAGGCATTCACTCTGTTCCTGATGGTCATGGTGGGTGCCCTTCTGACGTATGCTGTGCTTTGGTACGTCCTGAAGTGGTACAAGCGCCTGGAAGAGGTGACTGATACACAGAGTGCAGCATATGCAGCTGACAAGGATCCGGAAGCGGGTGCTGGAGAGGGGACCACTACAGACATGGCGGGCTGAAGCATTGCAAGATTAGATAGATTGTATAGTCACTTTAGTGTGCCCAGATAGTGCAGTACTGTGAACGCTTAACGTTGAGGGGCAAGTGTAAGCAAGCATGTCACTGTGCAAGCATAATATTATCATTGATCTTAGCCGTCCCACGTGTACGTATATATGCAGGAAGTGTTGCAACCGAATGCATTCCAATGCTATTGATATAAAGCCCCCCAGACGGCCGGATGGACATTGTGTGTAGCCTCGAGCCTTCTGCATTAAAATGGCGGACGAGCAGAGTGATGAGGTACGGGAGAACGGCTCGCCCATACCCGAACATGTATGCCTCATATGTACCCGGTCCGTTCTTTTTGCGTGATCCCTGCAGAAGGGGCACTCCAACATTGGGACAAAAGTCAAGGATTCCGTCACGACGCTAAAGCCTCAAAGACTGTCAATCGTCAAGTTTTGGCAAGGAGTGGTGGACCTCATTGTGAGGGCAGCAGTGGCTGTGAGTGCGACATAGATGCCTTGTGTCTTGGCTTTTCTCCCTTCGTAATTAATCCTGCGAATCATGAACAAGATCCGTGTGTGTGTTCCTTCTCTGCAGGTCGTTGCGCTACTCGTCTTTATTATGGGCTGCGCCATGGCCAATGACTTGGGGGCAAGACTGTTCGACGAATTATATGGCGAAGGTAGCCGACGGGCCTTGGGAGGTTGGACTGCATTCCTAGCGTTTTTTATCATGGTCGTACAACTCGTCATGATCATACTACGCTTTTTGAACTTCGCTGTTTCCTTCTGGTACCCCCTCTTTGTGCTGGTGCTGGTGAGTGCGGTGTCTGCACGTTTGTGTGTGACTGTGAGAGAGAGAGAGGGAGTGTTGCATCAATTGTGATTAATTCCCAGGTGTGTGCATTTATGCCCTTCCCCTCCTCCTCCTCCTCCTCCACAGGATATGATTTACTGTGGAGTAGCTGCAGCTTTGGTGCTTTTAACATCTTTCATCCCAACTGCAGTCTATGCCTCGCAGTTCAGGACTTTTAACACTGGGAACAATGGAGAATTAGCTCAGAATATCCTTGATACTTCCACTGCTGTTTCAGGAACATTGGCGGTGAGGCTGCCTTCCACTGACTGGCTGCCATGGGTGCAGTGGTATTCATATTGTATGTGGGGTGCATTCTGTGGTGGGGATTGAAGGGGGTTGAAGGAAGCATTAGACATGCTTCAATACCTTGCCGTGCCTGCCTGCCTGCCGTGCCTGCCGTGACTGGTGTTCCCTTTGTTCACCTGCAGTTCTTTGGCTTTGTCTTGGTCCTGGGTCTTCTTATTCAGCTTGTGTGGGCCCTGTTGTGGTACTCCTTCAAATGGTACAATGAGCTCAAGAGCAAGTATGAGCCGTCAGGAGAGGCTGACGACTACAGGGAGTAACTTCCATCTTGGAGAGCTGAATGGACTTGTTAATGCACACACATACGTAGGTGAACCGTTTGTCTTAAGAGACCACAGCCCAAGACCGTAGACTGTAGTGTATGTACACATATCAGTGCTGTCAGTGGCACAGCTAGTGGCATAGAGTAGGTATCCAGTGCTTGTACATAGGGGAGTTATTCTAATACATGTGCATGCTCTGATACTGTAGCTTTGTATACTTTGCAAACATCACTGCGTTTGCAAGATTAAATTGTGAACTTGTAGAAGCTGGTGTAATTCCACAGCTAAAAGATCTTTTGAGAACAGATGAGCAACCTTCGGCCCCGAAGCATCCATGCCATTCAAAAGTATTTGTCTTCAGTTTGAGTGTGTGACACATGAAAAGTATATAAAATTTCATTACTGCCATAAACCATTGTAGTTACGGAGTTTTTCTTTTTTTAATGAATTCTAAGATGTGCGAAATCAACGCTCTAGCTTAATCACACACCACCCTCATACACTAATTCCAATCCAACCTTTTGGTGATGTGGACCTAGTTCCAATCCAACCTTCTGGTGATGTGGACCTAATTCCAATCCAACCTTCTGGTGATGTGGACCTAGTTCCAATCCAACCTTCTGGTGATGTGGACCTAATTCCAATCCAACCTTCTGGTGATGTGGACCTAATTCCAATTCAACCTTCTGGTGATGTGGACCTAATTCCAATCCAACCTTCTGGTGATGTGGACCTAGTTCCAATCCAACCTTCTGGTGATGTGGACCTAATTCCAATCCAACCTTCTGGTGATGTGGACCTAATTCTAATTCAACCTTCTGGTGATGTGGACCTAGTTCCAATCCAACCTTCTGGTGATGTGGACCTAGTTCCAATCCAACCTTCTTACGAATACTCACTGACAAACTAAGACACACTCCACTTCCAGTCTCGGGCTATGCTAGTTGTACCTTGAGTTCATGGAAATTAAATCGACATGCATGAGGATGTTCAATACACTGCTGTTTATAAAATTATCTGCACTGTTTTCACATACTGTCAATTCTCTCCACTTCGCCTTGACTAAAACTAAAGACAAGTACAATGGTCCACTCACTAAGGGCCGATCCATGTTGCCAGATGACCAGACCACAAAGAGTTAGAGGAGGCTGCACCCATCTCGTGCATGCAGACTGTTGAAAAGAAGGCTACTTACCTCTGCGCAGTCAGACTACAGTTGGAATCTACCAATGTGCTGGAAGGCCTTTTCGGAGAATACCACTCCTCATCAGCAGCACTGGGTAAGCAGCATCTGGGTGTTACCAAGCAACCAACTTTTGGTGATTGGGGCAGCAGCAGCAACAACGGAATTAATGTTGCTGGTGTTTAAAACGTTGCTTTGCTCGAACGCAGAGGAAAGGTTGGTGGCAGGGGTGTGTCCGGTAGACTGTTGTTTGTGATGCAGCAGGACAGCTGGGCCTAGGTAATGGGCACAATGAACATTGTGACTCCGGCCTTTCGTATGACATGTGCACTAATGCAATATTTAGTGCATGCTATATAGTATGGCTGTGCTGTGTAACAGACTAAGCTGTTAGTGCAAAAGTTGGCTTGAACAGACTAGGCTGATTGTGTAAAAAGGGGCTAGTAATTATGTATATACAGTACCTGTACTAATGTATACAAATTATGAACTGCAGCAGATCATGCAGATCAACTGGGAGGCTATACGGGTTAGTCCCAATGGCAAGCGTGTGTGACTGATGCAGCACTCCAACTGAATACAAGTGTTCAACAGAATCTAAACTAAATGTAAAACAAACTAGCAAAAAGTGTAAGATGTGCAACCCCGACAACCGAGTCATAAGGTAGTCTCCCGAGCCAAACCACCTCCTCCCCTGATGTCATCGGGCCTCAACCTTCCTCAACCAATGATGTCAGTATGAAAAAATGGAGGGGAAGAAGTGGTCTGGCTAGTGAGACTAGTCAGAGGGTAGCTGCACAACGCAGCAAGGACGGTGCCCTGCAAGTGAGATGCAGTGTACAGGAGGCTAGTGAGTGATGTGGAAATCCCTAGCTCATTTTGAGTGGGTCTAAGTCCAGTACTTCAAACCACATAAACCCTAGCCAGTCTAAATTTGAGGCTGTACCAAAGCCAAGCCTTTCTAGCGAGTCTTTCTGTATGCAAACCATAAGATAAGGAAAAACAGACAAACATAATTATGACAGGAAAAGGCTACAAGTCATAAAGTATCACAATATGCTAAATGTATGCAATACATAATTTTACACCATTGCCTAGCTGTGTGAATACAACCTATACACCACTAGTTGTGTGCATACAACCTATGTATACGCCTGGCTGTGTGGTGCTGAGGGACTACTTTTGAGGTATCAGCTGCAGTAGGTCCATCCACAAGGTTCCCTTGGTAACCAGCTGGTAGCCAATGTACTGCAGGGAGGGGGCACATTCAAAAGGTGAAGTGGCAGCACCACAGACAGACAGACAGACAGAGGGAGGGAGGGGTTTGCTGACCGAGCCACGTCCAGACTGAGTGCAGTTGAGGCTGACTGTGAACTGCTCCCAGGTCCCAGGCTGCCGTACAGTGTGTGACAGTGAGCCTGAGCGGAGCAGGAAGTCACATGACACAGCTAAGTGCTCACGAGGGAATGGGAAAGTGACAGCAACTCACCAAGGGGAACCAGTGGGCCTGTAGAGAACTGCACAGTGATGCCGGGCACTGCTGCATACAGGTAGGCAGAGAGCTGGTACGTGGTCCCACCCGTCACTGAAATGGGGAACAGTCCGGAATGGTATTCGTTATTGTCCTCAGGACTGGTCAGCCGTACACTGTACAGGGCGTCGTAGGAGATCCTGCAGGGAAGGGGAGTGTGTACACCTGTGCGGCCTTCACACTGGCTTCTGTGGGCTACCTTGGGTCAGCAAAGTAGGAGGTCGCAAGGTCAGAGCCCACTAATCCAAGGTAGGCACCGTCAGGAGTGGCCGCAGAGGCAACCTCCTCAAAGGAGGGGTTCACCAGGATGTTGGCAGGCGAGACACTGTGTGGAGGAAGGCAAACCGCTCACTGACAGAGATTGCCCCACAGAAGGCAGTGTCTGAGTTCTGACACTACAATGGTGTGCTGGTGGAGCAATGGCTGTGTGTGTGTGTGTGTGTGTGTGTGTGTGTGTGTGTGTGTGTGTGTGTGTGTGTGTGTGTGTGTGTGTGTGTGTGTGTGTGTGTGTGTGTGTGTGTGTGAGTGAGGACAGAGGCACCCACCTGCTGGTTGGAGGGGGGAACCTCAGAATGGCTGTGGCGTAGGGTCCAATGAAGTCCTTGACAACGCCCTGCTGCATGTTGACGTTGCGTCCCTGGTAGCGCACTTCAACTGTGTAGTCCACGTCCATGCCCACGTCCACTGTGTACAGTCTGTGGGGAACAGCGGTGGAGTCCACACACAAGCAGTAACAGGCTCTCCCGACCACTCTCTGCACAGACCAGAGCAGCAAAGGCAGCTCACATGGGGTACAGCTGGGTGTTGAGCAGGAGCACCTCGTACGTCCCCACTCTGGTTTCAAAACCAACTCCCTTCACACCATCTGAGACTGTGACCTGTGGCAGTGTTTGGAGACCCAACAGATGGTGCAGTCAGGCTGGGCCACCCACAGAGTTGTGGTGAGCAACGCGAGCTGCCCTTGACACACACAGCACTGGTCCCTACTCACATCTAGAGGTGGCTTCTCGCTGAGGAGACTGCTAGAGAGGTCAAGAGCTTCCAGGGCCAGTGTTCGGCACTCAGACCACAGGGAGGTGGAGTAGGGATAGTTCCGCGGTGAGTAGACGAAATAGATAAAACCTGTTGAGCCACTCAAAAGACTAATGTACACCATCACACGCGCCTCCTGGGGGAAGGGAAGGGTGTGCAGATGTGTGTGTGTGTGTGTGTGTGTGTGTGTGTGTGTGTGTGTGTGTGTGTGTGTGTGTGTGTGTGTGTGTGTGTGTGTGTGTGTGTGTGTGTGTGTGTGTGTGTGTGTGTGTGTGTGTGCAGTGACACCCACCTGTGGAGTAGGTGCCCTCTCCCATGCCTCCCCTCCACCAAACGACTGGACAACTGTCAGAAAAGGTTTGCCAACAGCAGCCACTTCATCTACAGCGCTTTGGATCTGAAGGACAGACGTACATTGACCATTCAGTGTTGGGAACTGCTAGCACTCTTGTAGCACTCGACGGCAGACGAGCAACTACTTACTGATGTGGCCGGGGAGTTTGGTATGGGATAGCCATCAGTAGCACCTGCAGAGAGAGGTACACCCTGTGAAGTGAAGTGCACCACAGTGTACATACCCACACCACTGCATGCGCACACACACACACATGGACACGGACACACACACACACACACACACACATACACACACACACACACACACACACACACACACACACACACACACACACACACACACACACACACACACACACACACACACACACACACACACACACACACACACATACACACACACACAGACACACACGCAGACACAGACACACACACACACACACACACACACACACACACACACACACACACACACACACACACACACACACACACACACACACACACACACACACACACACACACACACACACGGACACACACACACACGGACACACCCACCGACATCAAAGGTCAGCTCGTACTCTGCTGGATTTGAGCAGCAGAACACCATGAACACAGGGTGGAAGGGGTCAATTGCCTACAGGCAACAGCACACGAGTAGGGATGAGGCGGGTGGAAGGGTCCAGCACATCAGCTCTGGAGCACACACCGTGAGCACCTGTCTACTAACCTTTACAACAACGTAGCTTTCCTGAAGTATGTTTGGCAGGATCCCCTGACCTCCTGGTTCATCTGCAAGGTAGTACCTGCAGGAAGGGGAGGGGAGGGGAGGGAGACGTTCACTGTATGTTCAACAGGGAGAGAGTGTAGAGGGTACTCACCCGACAACTGCGGGGTGATCCCTCACAGCCAACACCCTCTTCTCTAGAGCTGCAAAGTCAATATTTGAGGTGGAGTGCACCTCCGTGATGGTGCCGAGTGACACTATGACACCCAGACCCACTGCATAGCACCTGCATGTGAAGGACAGATGGTAGGGGCATGTCACAGGGAGGGGGTGGGGCTCATTCAGTGACCAGCCTACCGATCCAAAAAGGACAGAAGTGAGGTGATGTTGAAGGTCCCAGTGGGCAAGTACGGCAAGATGACGCTGAAACCTGCACCAACGGCAGTGCACACATGCACAGTTACATACGCACACACACTACATACATGCATGGACACACAAAGCCATGTGTGGACTCACCATGAGGAGCTTCCATATTGGGGACCAGCATCTCCTGCTCTGTATTAATACCATCTGAGTACATCCCTGTAATTATCATGGGCATACCATTGATGTCCAGCAGAGTGTCACGTCTAGGAAGAACAAGGACACATGTCACAGCCCCTTGTGGGTTAACTTGATTCCCTCACTGTGTACCCCTTCAGTAAGTCAACATCCTGCCACCTTATAGCTGATGTTTATTCCTCCCCCTTCCCTCTCCCCCCCCTCCCCCTTCCCTCTCCTCCTCTCCCCTCCCCTTCCTTCCCTCTCCTCCTCTCCCCTCTCCCTTCCCTCTCTCTCCTCCTCTCCCCTCCCCCTTTCCTCTGTCTCCTCCTCTCCCCTCCCCTTCCCTCTCTCTCCTCCTCCCCCTCCCCCTTCCCTCTCTCTCCTCCTCTCCCCTCCCCCTTCCCTCTCTCTCCTCCTCTCCCCTCCCCTTTCTGACCTATGGTCAATGTGGGGCCTGTTGTGACGTCCTCCCGGTGCCTTCACGAGGTGGAACTGTCTGACCTCTCCCCTCTCTGCCACTCCCCCTCCACGCAGCACAGCCGTGCACAGGGTTGCCCCAACGGGAAGCCCCCGAAGAGGGACTGAGAATGAGTGCCACTGCCTCATGCGACGGTCCACATGGGGACTTCCCCCTGACAGCCGAGTGAGGTCCTCACTGAGCACCTTACCGAGGACATGCGTGGAGCTGTTCAGCAGCACCTCCAAGACAAAGGGGCCTGGGAGGGGAGGGGACAGGAGGTTGAACCATTCACCACATTCTGGAGCAGTGATCACGTGACCACAGGACTGCACACCACACATACCATGAGTTACCACCCACAGCTGTCCATGTGATGGCCCAAAACCCACCTCCCCTTGACTATTGAGTAAACTACGCAAACATCTACATACCTCTATGCCAATGCCGGTCTACTTCAGACTGGTCCTCTAACGGCTAACACGCACTCACCCTTCGCCCAAACGTCGGAGGTCACGTGGACCAACAACTCGGCATCCCCTTCGTCTTCAAATGAAGGCATGGTGGCCGGCTTGATGATGAAGCTCCTCTTCTCCTGTCTCGACCCTCCATCCGTCTTGCTGTCTTTGAGGCACTCATCGAAGCATCTTCTCCTTCTCGCTTTGCAGTCCCACTCGCAGCTGCCGGGCAAGACACCGCCGCCGCCGCCTGGGAGAGACGCGCCCGAAGAGGAGGCGCAGTCCTGCTTCAGACACTCGCGCCACTGCTCCACGCAGTGACTGCACTCCTTCCCTCCCAGGGACGTCCCAAGCAGGGAGGACAGAAGGAAGAGTAGTTTGATAAGCATCCTTGAAAAGACGCCCGCCCCCAGTTAAATTGCGCAACAACGTCAGGTGACTTATGCTCGCGCTCGCGCATGCAAGAGCAGGATGGAGCGCTGGAATGGAAAAGTGGCCCTCGTCAGTGGAGCATCGGTGGGTATTGGCTTCGAGATTGCGAAGGAGCTTGCTCGAGCCGGGATGAAAGTGGTGGCATTCTCAAGGAATCCAGAAAAAATTCAGGTGTGGACCTAATTGGCGGATCATGTGTGCTTCCAAAAGTGGAAAGTGGGGATAGTGAAAGCGAGTTATAATGTAGTAGCTAAGCCTTTGTTTTGGTATGTGAACACAGTGGTGTGGCATTAAGACTGAGTCTTCTGTGGTGCCCTCCCCACCCTTTGTGTAGGCGCTGGCAGATGAGCTGAGTACTGCAGGGGCAACAGGGTGTGTCGTCCCGAAAAAGTGTGACGTTAGGCAGGAGGACCAAGTTGTGGGCCTCTTTGAGGAGATCCGGAGGGACCTTGGAGGAGTGGATGTGTGTGTTAACAATGCAGGCCTTGCCTTCTCTTCCCCCCTACTGACTCAGGACACGGCAGAGTGGAAGGAGATGCTGGATGTGAGATTGAGGCTGAGGAGATGCGATGCAATGTGATGTGGTGTGATGTGATGTTATGTGATGTGCTTTAATGTCATATGGGCAGGTGAATATTATTGGTCTGATGGTCATGACAAGGGAGTATGTGAAACAAATGGAAGAACGAGGGGCAGACCAGGGGCACATTGTCAACCTTAACAGGTGATAGCTCTGTGGCACAGTTGTTGTTGTTGTTGTTGTGGTGTGTGTGTGTGCGTGTCTGAGCCAATGCTGCGTGTAACCTCCTACTTGCAGCATGTCTGGCCACCGCATGTCCCCAACCGTTGGGTTCATGTTCTACACAGGCACTAAGTATGCTGTGACGGCCCTCACCGAGGGAACGAGGCTTGAGCTGAGACAGAAGAAGAGCAAGATTCGTGTCACGGTATGTGAGCACAGGCTGTGATAGCTTGATGTTCTAACATGAATGGGCTGAGAGCCATCCTCACTGCTAGCTGCATGCCCTTGCGTCCTCCTCAGTCAATCTCTCCAGGCTTGGTGCGCACAGAGTTCAGAGGGCGATCCTGTAGGTCAGAGGACATGGAAGCCTCAAAGAAGGCGTACGATGACATCTGTGAGGTGAGAGTTCCGTTAGCCATTTTGTCACGGCATGCATCCATGCTTAGTTGCTACACAGTGGCGTATAGTACTGTGTCATGTTGCGTGTGCAAGCACACAAGGGTGCGGGTGCAGATGTGTGTCTGTCTTGCTGTGTGCCCACAGGAGGTCCTTGAGTCCGAGGACATTGCAGCTGCTGTGTTGTATGCACTGGCAGCCCCTGCCAGAGTGGACGTAAGTTGTGTGTGGAGAAGTGACTGCAGTTGTGCGCGCGTGTGCGTGTGTGTGTGTTGCGTATTATTGTTAGGCATTCTGTTTCCCCCTCAGCGTACCCATATGCATGTGTAGTCCCATAGTGTGCAACATCTGAGAATGTCTTAGCATCCATGTGTGCCTGTTTTCATTTCTTTACTTCTATCCCACCTTGTACCTATCTCTTTTTCTTTCCTTCTCACTCTCTTCCTCACTCCACTGTCCTTGTGGTACTCGTGCAGGTGAATGACATTTTTATCCGGCCAACAACGCAGCTGGGCTGAAGTGTAGTCTTCCTAACTGTAGCTAGTTCTGTAGCTTAGCTGATTAATGAAGACACAGGTATAGTTACTATGTGCTACTTATGTATGCTCGCTGTGGCTTGCATACAATATTATGTGACTTGTCAGAGGAGACTCACTAACCTGCAATGTACCTTATAGGGCTGAGCCCACACCCCTCAGCCCACACCTCTCAGCCCACACCCCTCACCCTACACCCCTCAGCCCACACCCCTCACCCTACACCCCTCAGCCCACACCCCTCACCCTACACCCCTCAGCCCACACCCCTCACCCTACACCCCTCAGCCCACACCCCTCAGCCTACACCCCTCACCCTACATCCCTCAGCCCACACCCCTCAGCCCACACCCCTCAGCCCACACCCCTCAGCCGACACCCCACACCCCTCACCCTACATCCCTCACCCCACACCCCTCACCCTACACCCCTCAGCCCACACCCCTCACCCTACACCCCTCACCCTACATCCCTCACCCTACACCCCTCAGCCTACGCCCCTCAGCCCACACCCCTCACCCCTCACCCTACACCCTCAGCCCACACCCCTCACCCCACACCCCTCACCCTACACCCCTCAGCCTCATGGTCTCACTCCAACAGCGCTAGTTAGTTCAGTTAGCAGGTTCAGGGAAGGTTTCCAGTGGTAAGTTGACTGCTCACAGCAAAGTCCCCAAGTGTCGGGTGTTCATCAGTGATCATGCACTTAGAAATACCCATGCACAGCTGTATAAAGGATCAAGTTCAAAGTCATAAATAATTGTTACCCTCCAATTACAGAAGTTGATAAAGAGCATAAATTGTAGTACCACAACTGGTTCTGCCTGTGTCAGTCTAGAAGCTCACCCTCCCCCTAGGTCCCCATTCCCATTTCCATTCCTTTCCACTATGAGCACTGCCGCAGTGAGGTCCTCAGTACATGCACTGCAAACTTTGCATCCTCCTCAGTCACACACATGGGAGGCTTGATGCGGAGGGTCTGGAGAGGGAAGGAGTGTGTACATACGTACATGTGTGCACATGAGATTGTGTGTGTGTGTGTGTGCATGTGCTGAAAGTGAAGGAAGAGCGAAATGGTGTGGATGACTCACATTTCCATATAAGCCTCCTTTTCCGAAGAGGACACCACTGTCCTTGGTCAGCTCAAACAAGGTGGCCATTCTCTCTGGCTGAAGGGGGCTCTTGCTAGCCTGAAGAGAGGCAGAAATCGATGAACAGTTCGGGAATGAAGGTGCACTAGTTAAGTAGTTCATGAAGCCACGCCCCTTAGTAGGCGTGGCTCCCCTGTGGGTGTGGCTTGTCCGCTCTCACCTTGTCCTCCACAAGTTCCATCCCCAGCATGAGGCCCTTCCCACGGACGTCACCGACAATCTCAAACTCATCACGCAGCTCCATCATTCCCTTCAGGAAGATGTCGCCCACTCTCTTGGCATTAGCTTGCAGTCCTTCCTCCTCGATCACCTGACAGTCAGGGACACAGGGGAAGATGAGAGGGCAGGCCAGTCCACGCAAGCACACACACAGCACACACACAGCACACACACAGCACCACTCACATCCATTACTGCCGAGGCGACAGTGGTAGCCATTGGGTTGCCACCAAATGTGTTGAAGTGCAAGGCCTTGGTCATAGTCTGAGCAATCTCTGCAAATGAAAGATCACCAACTCTGACTGACGGGCTAGTGCACCCTGACTCAGACACTTAACTGGTATTGTGACAACACACACGCATTCACAAATGTACACACACACACACACACACACACACACACACACACACACACACACACACACACACACACACACACACACACACACACACACACACCACACACACACACACACACACACGCACACACACACACGAGGTACCTGGTGTGGTGACAACAGCCCCCATTGGGAAGCCATTTGCAATCCCTTTCGCCATGGTTACTGGAGGGAACCAACATGTAAGCAACATCATTATGTAAAGAATAACACATTAGGGCACTTCAGTCTGGTTGTCTGTCAATTTGGTGGCGCAGTGATAACAGGGTATGTCCAAACCACATGTTTTGGAAACTACCTATGAATGTACAACAATGCGGTTCAAATGGGCACACTCACAGCTCAGTGACTGGGCTAGTGTTACATGCATTGCCCAATACTGTTAATGCTGTCCCAACACACACACACACACACACACACACACACACACACACACACACACACACACACACACACACACACACACACACACACACACACACACACACACACACACACACACACACACACACACACACACACACACACACACACACACACACACACACACACACACACACACACACACACCTCACCTATGTCAGGCATAACATCATGTGTTTCGAAGCCCCAGTAATTGTCACCCAGCCGGCCAAAACCGGTTTGAACCTGTCAGTGTTGGAGAGAGGGTATCTCAACTTACCACACCTGCACTTTATGCCTCCGCCCCCACCACACAAAGCATGCTACAACACCACACCACCACAATCCAATATTCGCATTGTATAGCAGACTTGTAATACACAAGTGTGGCAAGCGACAGCTCCTAACCAACAGTACAACCTCTCTATATCTGACACCACTAGTACACAGCCGTCTACCCTCTCTCCTGCTCTCACCTCATCAGCGATACAAAGACCTCCCTTCTGGCGCACAGCTTCGTATGCCTTCTTCAAATATCCCCTCGGATACTGCACAGTCCCTCCCACACCCTGGAGCAACATTATTAAGCATGTTAGCAGCTGTGTAGGTGCGGGCACCACTGCAGGTGGTGACAGCAAGCACACCACACCTGAATCGGCTCAGCAAAGAATGCAGCAATCTGCTTCGGGCATGAGTGGTTTAGCAAGTCCAAGAGTTCATCGGCGTAGTGCTGAGCACCTTCGCACACTCCTTGGGGCGGTAAGAAGGGAGGGGTGCATTGACAGGGTGGGGGGCGGTAAGAAGGGAGGGATGCATTGACAGGGTGGGGGGCGGTAAGAAGGGAGGGGTGCATTGACAGGGTGGGGGGCGGTAAGAAGGGAGGGGTGCATTGACAAGGTGGGGGGCGGTAAGAAGGGAGGGGTGCATTGACAAGGTGGGGGGCGGTAAGAAGGGAGGGGTGCATTGACAGGGTGGGGGGCGGTAAGAAGGGAGGGGTGCATTGACAAGGTGGGGGGGCGGTAAGAAGGGAGGGGTGCATTGACAGGGTGGGGGGCGGTAAGAAGGGAGGGGTGCATTGACAGGGTGGGGGGCGGTAAGAAGGGAGGGGTGCATTGACAAGGTGGGGGGCGGTAAGAAGGGAGGGGTGCATTGACAAGGTGGGGGGCGGTAAGAAGGGAGGGGTGCATTGATAGGGTGGGGGGCGGTAAGAAGTGAGGGGTGCATTGACAAGGTGGGGGGCGGTAAGAAGGGAGGGGTGCATTGACAGGGTGGGGGGCGGTAAGAAGGGAGGGGTGCATTGACAAGGTGGGGGGCGGTAAGAGGTGAGGGGTGCATTGACAGGGTGGGGGGCGGTAAGAAGGGAGGGGTGCATTGACAAGGTGGGGGGCGGTAAGAAGGGAGGGGTGCATTGACAAGGTGGGGGGCGGTAAGAAGGGAGGGGTGCATTGACAGGGTGGGGGGCGGTAAGAGGTGAGGGGTGCATTGACAAGGTGGGGGGCGGTAAGAAGTGAGGGGTGCATTGACAGGGTGGGGGGCGGTAAGAAGGGAGGGGTGCATTGACAAGGTGGGGGGCGGTAAGAAGTGAGGGGTGCATTGACAAGGTGGGGGGCGGTAAGAAGTGAGGGGTGCATTGACAAGGTGGGGGGCGGTAAGAAGGGAGGGGTGCATTGACAAGGTGGGGGGCGGTAAGAAGTGAGGGGTGCATTGACAGGGTGGGGGGCGGTAAGAAGGGAGGGGTGCATTGACAAGGTGGGGGGCGGTAAGAAGTGAGGGGTGCATTGACAGGGTGGGGGGCGGTAAGAAGTGAGGGGTGCATTGACAGGGTGGGGGGCGGTAAGAAGTGAGGGGTGCATTGACAGGGTGGGGGGCGGTAAGAAGTGAGGGGTGCATTGACAGGGTGGGGGGCGGTAAGAAGTGAGGGGTGCATTGACAGGGTGGGGGGCGGTAAGAAGTGAGGGGTGCATTGACAGGGTGGGGGGCGGTAAGAAGTGAGGGGTGCATTGACAAGGTGGGGGGCGGTAAGAAGTGAGGGGTGCATTGACAGGGTGGGGGGCGGTAAGAAGTGAGGGGTGCATTGACAAGGTGGGGGGCGGTAAGAAGGGAGGGGTGCATTGACAGGGTGGGGGGCGGTAAGAAGGGAGGGGTGCATTGACAAGGTGGGGGGCGGTAAGAAGTGAGGGGTGCATTGACAAGGTGGGGGGCGGTAAGAAGGGAGGGGTGCATTGACAGGGTGGGGGGCGGTAAGAAGGGAGGGGTGCATTGACAAGGTGGGGGTCGGTAAGAAGGGAGGGGTGCATTGACAAGGTGGGGGGCGGTAAGAAGGGAGGGGTGCATTGACAGGGTGGGGGGCGGTAAGAAGGGAGGGGTGCATTGACAGGGTGGGGGGCGGTAAGAAGGGAGGGGTGCATTGACAGGGTGGGGGGCGGTAAGAAGGGAGGGGTGCATTGACAAGGTGGGGGGCGGTAAGAGGTGAGGGGTGCATTGACAGGGTGGGGGGCGGTAAGAAGGGAGGGGTGCATTGACAAGGTGGGGGGCGGTAAGAAGGGAGGGGTGCATTGACAAGGTGGGGGGCGGTAAGAAGGGAGGGGTGCATTGACAGGGTGGGGGGCGGTAAGAGGTGAGGGGTGCATTGACAAGGTGGGGGGCGGTAAGAAGTGAGGGGTGCATTGACAGGGTGGGGGGCGGTAAGAAGGGAGGGGTGCATTGACAAGGTGGGGGGCGGTAAGAAGTGAGGGGTGCATTGACAAGGTGGGGGGCGGTAAGAAGTGAGGGGTGCATTGACAAGGTGGGGGGCGGTAAGAAGGGAGGGGTGCATTGACAAGGTGGGGGGCGGTAAGAAGTGAGGGGTGCATTGACAGGGTGGGGGGCGGTAAGAAGGGAGGGGTGCATTGACAAGGTGGGGGGCGGTAAGAAGTGAGGGGTGCATTGACAGGGTGGGGGGCGGTAAGAAGTGAGGGGTGCATTGACAGGGTGGGGGGCGGTAAGAAGTGAGGGGTGCATTGACAGGGTGGGGGGCGGTAAGAAGTGAGGGGTGCATTGACAGGGTGGGGGGCGGTAAGAAGTGAGGGGTGCATTGACAGGGTGGGGGGCGGTAAGAAGTGAGGGGTGCATTGACAGGGTGGGGGGCGGTAAGAAGTGAGGGGTGCATTGACAAGGTGGGGGGCGGTAAGAAGTGAGGGGTGCATTGACAGGGTGGGGGGCGGTAAGAAGTGAGGGGTGCATTGACAAGGTGGGGGGCGGTAAGAAGGGAGGGGTGCATTGACAGGGTGGGGGGCGGTAAGAAGGGAGGGGTGCATTGACAAGGTGGGGGGCGGTAAGAAGTGAGGGGTGCATTGACAAGGTGGGGGGCGGTAAGAAGGGAGGGGTGCATTGACAGGGTGGGGGGCGGTAAGAAGGGAGGGGTGCATTGACAAGGTGGGGGTCGGTAAGAAGGGAGGGGTGCATTGACAAGGTGGGGGGCGGTAAGAAGGGAGGGGTGCATTGACAGGGTGGGGGGCGGTAAGAAGGGAGGGGTGCATTGACAGGGTGGGGGGCGGTAAGAAGGGAGGGGTGCATTGACAGGGTGGGGGGCGGTAAGAAGGGAGGGGTGCATTGACAAGGTGGGGGGTGGTAAGAGGTGAGGGGTGCATTGACAAGGTGGGGGACGGTAAGAAGTGCAGGCGGCTTACCTGGCGAGCAGCTGCAAGTCCTCAGCGTCTGCAAGCAAGCAGGGGAGGGACAAGAGACAGTGTCTGTCTGTGTTTGTCAAGGCACGCAGTAGTATGCATGGAAGTGTGTGTACCTGTGCGAGTGAGTCACGACAATGAGAACCCCCCCAGACCCCACGGTAGGGATTGGGGTTCATGGTCTACGGATGGGCAAGTCAACAGGGAGTTTCTCAGCTGTCAAACACAGACACGCACGCACACACACACGCAGACACAGACTCACACACGTACATGCACGGCCTGACCTGGTGGACGATCATCTTGACGGGAAGGTGTGGGTAGGCCCACGGAGACAGGGCAGTGAGACCCATCACTGTGGGGCTAGCTCCATGGTAGGCATTTCTATGGCAGGAAGCACAGGCCTGACACGCTAGCTCGAACACACACAGCTACCTAACATGCCAGGAGGTCAGTGAGAGAGGACAGCGGTAATCTAGCAGGATGAAACAAGATTATCGGCACTTCAACAGTTGTGGGGGTCTTCTGCGAACCTGCTAGTGAAAGATTTCATAACTCATTTTCACCCAATGCTTTGGCAGCAGCCAACATGTTGGATGAAGTGAAGCTAGCATGTCAAAGGGCTCTCACAGCAGCCCATGTGTACAGGCCAAGGAAGACAGCTGACCCTGTGCAAAGTGCTCAGTCGTGTTGTCTGATGAGTGCCACCGGACATCGCCCACCTCAGCGTCACGAAGATGTTGGAGCCAGTGTGGAGAGAAGCCATCAGCATGGCAAGCTCGTTGGCCTCAGAGCCACTGTTGGTGAAGTAGGCCACTTTGAGGTCCCCGGGCATCTTGGCAACCAGCTTCTCAGCATACTCGTGCATCGGGGAGTGTAGGTAGATGTTGGTCGTGTGCCACACCTTCTCC
>OX465051.1:363096-395596 GCA_949841015.1 Aplysina aerophoba
GGTAAAGTCGGCCAAACACGTCTTTACCGGCCTTCGGGTGGCAGTGAAGGTCATTGACAAGTCAAAGTTGGACGACGTGGCAAAGGCACACCTCTTTCAAGAGGTTCGCTGTATGAAGCTGGTCAGTCACCCGAACATCATCCGTCTGTACGAGGTGATAGATACGGCCACTAAATTGTATCTTATTCTCGAGCTGGGGGATGGTGGTGATTTGTACGATTTTATCATGAAACACGAGCGAGGGGTGGACGAAGAAGTGGCTAGAAACATCTTCAGACAGGTGGCGAACGGCATCCACTACTGCCACAGGCTACATGTGGTACACCGGGACCTCAAGCCGGAGAACCTCGTGTTCTGTAACAGCAGCTCGCGGCCCGTGGTCAAGCTGACAGACTTTGGGCTGTCTCGAAGCTTCATGCCTGGAGAAATGTTGGAATCATCTGTTGGTTCACTGGAGTACTCTGCACCGGAGATACTTCTGGGAGATCAGTACAGTGGCCCCTCTATTGGTACGCACATGTGTCTGTATGTCTGTGTGTACATGGTGTTGTGGACATACGTACGTACCTGTGTGTGTGTGTGTGTGTGTGTGTGTGTGTGTGTGTGTGTGTGTGTGTGTGTGTGTGTGTGTGTGTGTGTGTGTGTGTGTGTGTGTGTGTGTGTGTGTGTGTGTGTGTGTGTGTGTGTGTGTGTGTGTGTGTTTGTGTTAGTTCAAGCTAAGTGCAACATTTGTTAGTAGGGTGAGTGGGTGGGTGACCCCTGTACAAGAGATAGCAGCTGTCACTGCACTAGAAAATGACTTGTCTCCCCTAACACAATGTTCACTATCTGTCCTGTGGTTGAGGCATCGTCATAGTCATTCATTAACTCATCAAGTAGCCATTTTCCTCATAGGACACCCAATCAGAGCACATCTTTTAAGACAGAGGGTGGCCTGCTAGTGGGGGTGGAGTGTGATTCCGTGACACCAGTGTACATTCAGTGACAAGTTTGATCCTTTGAACACAGAAGTCCACTGCCAGTTGCATATTTGGGACTCTTTCTATATGCCCACATTACACTGTTTACCAGCCAACAGCTCTGTTCACCGCAAGGTGCTTTTTGGCGCTTGGTTTGTGGGGACCAGGTGATCAAGTGCACAATGTGTCAAGGGTGCATAGTTGTAACGTCAGTGTGTGACATGGCGGAATTGGCAGAGGTAGTTGTAGCCTCTCAGTGTGTCACTGGTGGGACATGACGGTGGTGCGAGTTAGATGTGTAGGACCAGCATGTTTCACTGTATTGACACACAGGTGGGGGGTGCAACACTTTGTAACAGGTCATGCAAGACTCTGCTGGTCCAGTGCTGTGTTCACGTGATCAGTGGTAGGGCGCTGTAGTAGGTAGGATGAGCATAGCCACAGTCACATAGAGAGCTCGCCCCACCATTCCTATGTACATAGTATAGGGTAGTGACCTGGTACTGGGTGGGCTGTATTTAGGAATAAGACTAGATGCATCCCATGTCCGCAGTGTCCCACTCACCCCTATACGGCCCTCTGCTGTGTACACCAACACCTAATGTTGCACTGACTGGCACTGCGTGTGGCTTATTTGGAACATTCATTGGACTCCGTAATAGTATTCATGGCCAAATAAGTGTATTCATGTGCAAGCCCACTATCCGGCAAGCAAACAGACTGCATTGTGCTTGCCTTCCCAGCCCAACATGTGCATTGCTAGACTTGATAGTGCCCCCTGTGTTCCTCCCTGCGCAGACGTGTGGAGCCTTGGGGTCATTCTGTACATGCTCATTGTTGGACGCTCACCTTTCTCCCTCGGCAACCCTAGTGAGACCCTCACGAACATCATGGATGGACGCTATGAGGTGCCCTCACATGTCTCCGAGGGCTGTCGGGACCTCATTGCTTCCATGCTGGTGGTTGACATGAAGAAGAGAACCACACTGGACAGTCTTGTCCGCCACCCCTGGCTGCAGAGTGGCTGCGAGGAGGACCCCACCCCCACCCCTCTACTCACCGCAGTCAGACAGATCCCCAAGGAAGACCATGAGTACATTCTTGATCGCATGGAGTTGGGGAACTTTGGCACCAAGGAGGAGATACAGAGGTGTGTGTGTGTGTGGTGTGTGTGTGTGTGTATCTGTGTGTGTGTGTGTGCGTACGTGCGTGGGCACCCGGTGGTGTGAGCACAGTATGCAAAAGCTACTGAGGCAGTAGAATGCAACTAGAATGAAACTATGTGAGATGACAATGGACAGTACCAGGGGTGAATGGTGTGTGTGTTGTCTCCCACCCAATGGAGATTGCATTCAGCTCTGACTGTGTGTGTGTGGGGGGGGGGGAGGGGAGGAGACATGTCTCATATCCATCCCATTTCAAGTGCTTCAGCAATATAGTTTGAAAAGGAGCTCCGGTGTACGGTGACTGCTTTAGATACAGTTACACAATATATGTATTTCTATCCTTCCTCTCTTCAACTCCCCCTTCCACCTCACCACCTCACCTCACCATCCCACTTCACATTACCTTCCCATCTCACCCTCTCTGCCACACCTTCCACCTCACCTCATCACTCTCTTACCTCACCCTCCCACCTCACCCTCTCACCTCCACCCTCCCACATCATCCTTCCACCTCACCTCACCACTCTCTTACTTACCCTCCCACCTCCACCCTCCCACATCATCCTTCCACCTCACCTCACCACTCTCTTACTTACCCTCCCACCTCCACCCTCTCACCTCATCCTTCCACCTTACCATCCTCCCTCACCATTTTCCCACCTCATCCTCCCACCTCACCATCTCTCCCACCTCACCATCTCTCCCACCTCACCATCCCTCCCACCTTACCCTCTCACCTCACCCTTCCACCTCCCTGTCTGCCACCCCCCCCCCCCCCCCAGGTTCCTCAAAGAGAGTCCCTACAGCAGTATCTCTGCCACCTACTTCCTCCTGGCGGAGGCCGAGCTCCACCGCCGGCTCCAGCGGGCACAGCAACAGCCCTGCCACCCAGTCAACGAGATGCTGCGCAGGAAGCTCTCTGTGCCAGACAACCGCTTCCTCAACAACAATGGGCTATCACCAAGGTGACGGGTGTACATGTGTGTGTGTTGTGTGTGTGTGTGTGTACCTGAGATGGTGGTTGAGAAGGCTGGTGTTACTCCACCCGTGCATCCATTGTATGTGTGTAGGACACCGTGAAGACTGTGTACCATGTTCAGAGAGTCATCACTCATTCGTCACGTACTTTCTCCCCCATCCACCCACAGGCCAAAGAATGGACTGCTGGGGAGCCCCGGGGACTCCTCTCCCTTCTCCTCTGGCTTCGGGTCGGCAGAGCGCGGCGTCCTGGTGCGCCGAAGGCCAACCTGTGCATCCTTTCCCAATACCTCAATGGACCCCACCACCAAACTCTCCCCCTGCCTGCCGTCTCCCAGAGAGAATCTACTGGCAGAAGGTAGACGATGGATGGACCCAATATCCTCCTTCCCTCTGGCCATGGAGAGCTGCAATGACAGTGAGCCACAAATCACATCCGTTGACCCTGACACGGTGTACCCAAAGGTATTCATCCAGAGAAAACTTTCTGCATTTGAAGAAGAAGACGAGGAGGTGTGGTCCCCCCTGTCCTCACGGGGAAGCTCTCGGGCCAACTCCCGATCCAGCTCACCCCTGGTCAAGCGATCACCGCTGCAGGATTCATCACTTACCAACCCTCCACAGAAGCTGCCCACCCCAACACTGACCACTATTCGGAAGTCATCCTTCAGCAAAAGTGACGGGAGTGACGATGCTCAGACGGAGAGTGACGAGGATGATGTTGTTGAGCTGCTGACCTCATCCGGGCAAAGGCGCAACAGCTTGATGTCACGGATACTGGAGCGCTCTCCTGCCCACTCACCTCAGATCGTTCATCGGTCTCCCTCCCATCCACACACCTTCTCGGACGATGAAGGTCGCAAAAACAGCAGGAGTTGGAGATACTCCTCGGGGTTCAGAAGGAAGCTGAGAGACCTGCGTCGCGTGGATAGCTCCAGCTCGGATGACATGGCAAACTTTGATTCTATTCGTGCAGTGGGAGGTAGAGCTTCCTTGAATAGATTACGGCCGAGGGCAAGGTCAATGGACATTGAAGAACGGCTCAGCACCGAGCAGTTGAAAGCTCTGCTGGCCAAACTGAGAGGCCGCATGTCCCGCGAGAGCAGCAATGGGAGCGAGATGAGCTTGGAGCAGAGCGGGGACCTGCACACCTTGAGGCACTCTGTGGCTACGCGGTTTGAGCTGAGTGACGAGGAAGATGGGGAAGGCAGCGACATGGAGGTGGATGGTGGTGGGCGGAGACGTCGTGTGGGTGTGGTCCGTACAAGGTCCAGTCTCCCCAGTAGTCAGAGCTTCTCGGGTGTGCCTGAAGAACATCTGGACATGGAGTCGAAACCTGATTGCTTAAGCTTAAAGTCAGACATTGTAAACACTCGCAGTGCATATTGCACAATCCTGTGATATATTGCACAATTCTGTGACATATTGCACAATCCTGTGACCATGTACGTAGTACCTGTCTTGGCCTCCCATTCCCACTGTTGTCAATCCAGCCCACGTGTAATATTTTTTGAATCCCTCTGTGAGCCTGTGTGTAAGTCTGCATGTGCGTGTGTTATTTGAACAGAGTGAAATTTGTGTGTTATAACTTTTAATTTGCTGTTTGCTAATTTATTCAGGGTCAAGTGGAATATAATAAAATTATTATAGCACAACTTATGTTTCCGTTCCTAGTCGTAACGTACGCGTTTTCCTGCAACAAAATGGCTGTCGTCCGTGGTACAGCCTGCCTTCATTCCAGGCACGCGTATCAAGTAAGTGCCGTACCACCGTCCATTGCAGGAACCAGTCCAAAGCGGACGGTTAGCAACATTTTACCCAAAAAGCAGTACCCTATCATTGCAGGCAGGCCAGAGTCGCTCCCTTCCTCGTGGCAGTAGTCTGTGCAGCTAACTAGCTATATGGGGCTGTGTCGTGACGCCGTCTTGATCGTCCGTGTCTTCTCTACAGCTGGTGCAGCTGGTGCGAGGATCTGTGTCTGTGACAGTCAATCGTGGTCACTCGGACTACAGTAAGTCACGTGCTCGGTGTAGGATGCCATCGTCCCGAGATGGAGTGTTCCCCTCTCTACCTCAAGGTCTACTCCGCGGGCTGTTTGGCGGGTCAACCAGGACTCACTGTTCCATCGTATCACAGAGGGGGAGGAGGAGGACCTGCAACTGGCCAGGGGTAGCGGTGCGTGATTACCACAGAGGACAAGCTGCGTGGAAGGATGGCGAAGGAGAGTCACAAGGCAACTCAGCGGGGCATAGTGCAGGAGAGGATAAAAAAGAGGGCTCCCGGGAGGAGGAGGAAGAGGAGGAGGGGGAAAGGATCCTAGCTGCCAGTCTTGCCTTTGTGCCCCAGCACGGATGGAGCACAGAGGCCATAGCCGAGGGAGCACGGTCACTGGGCCTTTCTGGGACTGTCCATGGGATTTTTCCGAGTGGAGGGTATGACATCATCAGTTTCTTTGAGCACCAGTGCAATGAAAAGTTAACATCCCACCTCAAGCAACTGTCAGACCCTCAAGGAGAAAGGTCTGAACACCGCTTGTCCCCTCTGTGCGAGTGCTGCAATCTGACTACTCCATTCCTCTCTCTCTGACTCACTCAGTCACTCGTCTCTCTCTGTCTCTCTCTCTGTCAAGTGCAGCAAGTTGTCTGGGGGCAGTATTGTGCGGGACGCAGTGGAGCATCGCCTCAGGATGATTGTACCGTTTATTGGGCAGTGGCCGCAAGTGAGCTTAACTGCACTGCGATCATCATTGTTGAAGCCACCAGGACCATTTGGAGAACGTCACTCCACCTCTCCACTTCGTCACTCCACCTCTCCACTTCGTCACTCCACCTCTCCACTTCGTCACTCCACCCCTCCACCCCTCCATTTCGTCACTCCACCCCTCCACCTGTCACTCCACCCCTCCATTTCATCACTCCACCCCTCCACCTATCACTCCACCCATCCACCTGTCACTCCACCCCTCCACCTACCACTCATGTCCCGTCATCCTCCTCCCCCAGGCCCTGGCCATCAAAGCTCATCCACTACATGTGGCCGATTCCCTTCAAACCCTTGCCTTCATGTTGGATGACATTTGGTACTATGCAGGAGACAGATCCACTGACGTGAGCAACGTAATGAGAGTGTGTACCGGCTTATCACTGATCTTTTCATCTTTCAACTGACAAAAGGCCTTCATGGCCAGGCTGTTCCAATTATTCCTAACAGCTGCCGTGTAACCCTTCTCATAAGCCGTACGTGCATACGCGTTGGTATTCCGTTTTAGTGTGCGGCTCCACAGTATTGTGTGTGTACATGCATGCGTCTGTGGTGCAGCGAGAGGTGCAAACTGTTGTCTTTTCCAAAGGAGAGTAATGCACCACTCCATGCAGCTTATGTCACACCCCTCCCTGCCCCCCCCCCCCCCCCCCCTCCAACTTCTGCTGCTGTATCTTGCAGATGAACTGGTACACAAAGCGAGCCCTGCTGTCCTGCGTCTACTGCTCCACGGGTACAGTGCACACTCCACACAGCTCACTCTTCAACGGTCATGTAATGTCTTCGCAATCGTTGCAGAACTGTTCATGGTGCAAGATTCATCAATTGACTTCAGTGACACCTGGAGCTTCATGGACCGGAGACTGGCCGACGTCAGGACAGCAGGCCTTACAACACAACAGGTTGGTGGAGGGTATTGTGCCTGTGTGCTCTCCCCACACCAGCACCCTGCTCTCCCCACACCAGCACACTGCTCTCTCTCCCCACACCAGCACCCTGCTCTCCCCACACCAGCACCCTGCTCTCCCCACACCAGCACCCTGCTCTCTCCCCACACCAGCACACTGCTCTCTCTCCCCACACCAGCACCCTGCTCTCCCCACACCAGCACACTGCTCTCTCTCCCCACACCAGGACACTGCTCTCTCTCCCCACACCAGCACACTGCTCTCTCTCCCCACACCAGCACACTGCTCTCTCTCCCCACACCAGCACACTGCTCTCCCCACACCAGCACACTGCTCTCCCCACACCAGCACACTGCTCTCTCCCCACACCAGCACACTGCTCTCTCTCCCCACACCAGCACCCTGCTCTCCCCACACCAGCACACTGCTCTCTCTCCCCACACCAGCACACTGCTCTCTCTCCCCACACCAGCACCCTGCTCTCCCCACACCAGCACACTGCTCTCTCTCCCCACACCAGCACACTGCTCTCTCTCCCCACACCAGCACACTGCTCTCTCTCCCCACACCAGCACACTGCTCTCCCCACACCAGCACACTGCTCTCCCCACACCAGCACACTGCTCTCTCTCTCGCCACACCAGCACACTGCTCTCTCTTGCCACACCAGCACACTGTTCTCTCTCGCCACACCAGCACACTGCTCTCTCTCTCGCCACACCAGCACACTGCTCTCTCTTGCCACACCAGCACACTGTTCTCTCTCGCCACACCAGCACACTGCTCTCTCTCCCCACACCAGCACACTGCTCTCTCTCCCCACACCAGCACCCTGCTCTCGCCACACCAGCACACTGCTCTCTCTCTCCCCACACCAGCACACTGCTCTCTCTCCCCACACCAGCACACTGCTCTCCCCACACCAGCACCCTGCTCTCCCCACACCAGCACACTGCTCTCTCTCCCCACACCAGGACACTGCTCTCTCTCCCCACACCAGCACACTGCTCTCTCTCCCCACACCAGCACACTGCTCTCTCTCCCCACACCAGCACCCTGCTCTCCCCACACCAGCACCCTGCTCTCCCCACACCAGCACACTGCTCTCTCTCCCCACACCAGGACACTGCTCTCTCTCCCCACACCAGCACACTGCTCTCTCTCCCCACACCAGCACCCTGCTCTCCCCACACCAGCACCCTGCTCTCCCCACACCAGCACACTGCTCTCCCCACACCAGCACACTGCTCTCTCTCCCCACACCAGGACACTGCTCTCTCTCCCCACACCAGCACACTGCTCTCTCTCCCCACACCAGCACCCTGCTCTCCCCACACCAGCACCCTGCTCTCCCCACACCAGCACACTGCTCTCCCCACACCAGCACACTGCTCTCTCCCCACACCAGCACACTGCTCTCTCTCCCCACACCAGCACACTGCTCTCCCCACACCAGCACACTGCTCTCCCCACACCAGCACACTGCTCTCTCTCTCGCCACACCAGCACACTGCTCTCTCTTGCCACACCAGCACACTGTTCTCTCTCGCCACACCAGCACACTGCTCTCTCTCTCGCCACACCAGCACACTGCTCTCTCTTGCCACACCAGCACACTGTTCTCTCTCGCCACACCAGCACACTGCTCTCTCTCCCCACACCAGCACACTGCTCTCTCTCCCCACACCAGCACCCTGCTCTCCCCACACCAGCACACTGCTCTCTCTCCCCACACCAGGACACTGCTCTCTCTCCCCACACCAGCACACTGCTCTCTCTCCCCACACCAGCACACTGCTCTCTCTCCCCACACCAGCACACTGCTCTCCCCACACCAGCACACTGCTCTCTCCCCACACCAGCACACTGCTCTCTCCCCACACCAGCACACTGCTCTCTCCCCACACCAGCACACTGCTCTCTCTCCCCACACCAGCACACTGCTCTCCCCACACCAGCACACTGCTCTCCCCACACCAGCACACTGCTCTCCCCACACCAGCACACTGCTCTCTCTCTCGCCACACCAGCACACTGCTCTCTCTTGCCACACCAGCACACTGTTCTCTCTTGCCACACCAGCACCCTGCTCTCCCCACACCAGCACACTGCTCTCTCTCCCCACACCAGGACACTGCTCTCTCTCCCCACACCAGCACACTGCTCTCTCTCCCCACACCAGCACACTGCTCTCTCTCCCCACACCAGCACACTGCTCTCCCCACACCAGCACACTGCTCTCCCCACACCAGCACACTGCTCTCTCCCCACACCAGCACACTGCTCTCTCCCCACACCAGCACACTGCTCTCTCTCCCCACACCAGCACACTGCTCTCCCCACACCAGCACACTGCTCTCCCCACACCAGCACACTGCTCTCCCCACACCAGCACACTGCTCTCCCCACACCAGCACACTGCTCTCCCCACACCAGCACACTGCTCTCCCCACACCAGCACACTGCTCTCTCTCTCGCCACACCAGCACACTGCTCTCTCTTGCCACACCAGCACACTGTTCTCTCTCGCCACACCAGCACACTGCTCTCTCTCTCGCCACACCAGCACACTGCTCTCTCTTGCCACACCAGCACACTGCTCTCTCTCGCCACACCAGCACACTGTTCTCTCTCGCCACACCAGCACACTGCTCTCTCTCCCCACACCAGCACCCTGCTCTCCCCACACCAGCACACTGCTCTCTCTCCCCACACCAGGACACTGCTCTCTCTCCCCACACCAGCACACTGCTCTCTCTCCCCACACCAGCACACTGCTCTCTCTCCCCACACCAGCACACTGCTCTCCCCACACCAGCACACTGCTCTCCCCACACCAGCACACTGCTCTCTCCCCACACCAGCACACTGCTCTCTCCCCACACCAGCACACTGCTCTCTCTCCCCACACCAGCACACTGCTCTCCCCACACCAGCACCCTGCTCTCCCCACACCAGCACACTGCTCTCTCCCCACACCAGCACACTGCTCTCTCCCCACACCAGCACACTGCTCTCCCCACACCAGGACACTGCTCTCCCCACACCAGCACACTGCTCTTTCTCCCCACACCAGCACACTGCTCTCCCCACACCAGCACACTGCTCTCCCCACACCAGCACACTGCTCTCCCCACACCAGCACACTGCTCTCCCCACACCAGCACACTGCTCTCTCTCTCGCCACACCAGCACACTGCTCTCTCTTGCCACACCAGCACACTGTTCTCTCTCGCCACACCAGCACACTGCTCTCTCTCTCGCCACACCAGCACACTGCTCTCTCTTGCCACACCAGCACACTGTTCTCTCTCGCCACACCAGCACACTGCTCTCTCTCCCCACACCAGCACCCTGCTCTCCCCACACCAGCACACTGCTCTCTCTCCCCACACCAGCACCCTGCTCTCCCCACACCAGCACACTGCTCTCTCTCCCCACACCAGCACACTGCTTTCTCTCCCCACACCAGCACCCTGCTCTCCCCACACCAGCACCCTGCTCTCTCTCTCGCCACATGAGCACACTGATGCAATGCTTACTGTGAGGGTGCACACACATGAACTGCATACCCTTTGTTTGCTGTACACAGCTAGTGGACTGCGGTCAAGCAGCTGTGAGCATGGCCAGTGGAATATTCAAGACTGTGAGTGCACAGGATGCTCTCTGTATGTACTGTGTGTGCGTGTGCATGTGTGCACTTCTTCCTTCTCAAACCCAAACCCACAACACATGCAGGCCATCAACACACTTGGATGGAGGAGCAGTACGCAGTGAATGAATGAATGCACACAGAGACAAGACTCGTTTCTCACTTCTACGTACCTCCTGTGTTGTCAACCAGCCAATTTGGCCGTATCGATTCGCCACATGCATTTCCTGCAAAGGCTGACCTCATGAAACAAGTAGCACACGAAATTATTATACGTAATATACGAATTATAATATAATTAATGCACACTATTAACTGTCACCAATTGATATTTGACTATATATACTGAAGTCTACACAGATGAGAACACTCCTAAAGCATGCCATGAAGAGCTGCAAAGTGTGCGTCCACTACACACAGGTAATAAAACAACCACAGAGGTGTCTATTCAGATGTTGGAGGGCTAGTGCCATCAAAAGTGGTGCGTGTCAGCACTGGTGTGCAACATGTACATTAACATATAGTGTACTGAAACATTAACTGAAAGCAGCTAGAAAATAGAAAAATTGCTCTGAATCTGGAAATCAAAGATTTGTAAACATGCTAGGTGGAGGAGAGACCAACCCGTCTTCACTTCTTTCCCTTCTGCTTCTTCGGATCTTTCCTAGAAACACACACACACACAGGAGAGAGGACCATGTCAAATACAACCAACACAGCCGCAGACCTGGACCACTGTACTGCGGCTAGTGCACTCATGGCAGTAGGCCAAATTATTTAATCCCATTTAAACTAGTTTGCAGCATTGCTATTCGTGGTGTAGGCTGCTGCTAGGGAACAGCATCAGGTAGACCCTGACATGGTTGCTAGTGCCGCCCAAACCATCAACACCTCCCAGTGGCGTACCCCGCTCGGTTGAGGCTGTTTGCCTGTTTCTGCGTCTCTTTCTCTAGCCACTCATGATATTCACGTTCAAACAGCTGCTGGTCCTCTAGAAACTGACGCTTGCGATCTTGCAGGTCCTGGGCCTGCTGTTCCAGGGCCTTCTTCATTGTCTCCTTGCGCCGGGCCAGCTGCAGGGAGAGAGGGGGGGGGATGGGAGGGAACTCAACTTTGACACTTTGCTCAGATACAGGGCTGACACACCAGCTTAGCACACGGTTCTCACATGTCTGCTTGCCATCACACCTTGCACACCAGTTTGCATGGACAACCCTCTTCCTCTCTCACACACCACACCCCTCCACGCTCCAAGAACAGGCTTCCCTCCTCCTTCACCACAAATCACACCTAGCTGCAGCCCCACTCGTCTTTCTAGCAGCTCACATCTGCTTCAATGTCCTTCAGTTTCTGCAGCTTCTCCTGCACCTTCATCTCAAACACCTCTTCCATCTCTATCTCCATCTTGCGCATCTTGTGTTCATGCTCACCTTTCTCAACTTCAAACTGTGCCAGAGGGTCCCTGCATACACACAGTAGGACGGATGACCACACCCCACCACACTGCTCTACACTGGAGCGTGCACCAACCACACCCCACTACGTACACTGCTCTACACTGGAGTGTACACCAACCACACCCCACTACGTACACTGCTCTACACTGGAGTGTACACCAACCACACCCCACTACGTACACTGCTCTACACTGGAGTGTACACCAACCACACCCCACCACACTGCTCTACACTGAAGGGTGCACCAACCTGTCTGGTGGAGCCATCACTTTGTTGTCTGTTGGCCCAACAACGCCGGCCAACTTCTGCAGCCGGTAGTTCTCATAGTGCATCGTCTGTGTGACGTCCTTGAGGTCTTGCATGTGAGTGCGGATCAGCATGCTCCGCAGTGTGGTGAAGTCACAGTGCTCAATGTTGTCCACTGCACAGAGGAGAAGAGACAGCGTGTGTGTGTGTGTGTGTGTGTGTGTGTGTGTGTGTGTGTGTGTGTGTGTGTGTGTGCAAGTGTGCAAGTGTGTGGTACCCACCTTCCACCACACCCCACGGGTACACACGGCCACGAACCCTCTTCCCAGCAGACTCCAGAACAGTGTTGCTGCCCACCACAGCAAACGGGATGCACTCCTACAGGAGAGTCAGAACAGGTAGTCACTCTCACTCTTCACAACCCTCCCTGCTCCTCTCACTCCTCACAACCTCCCCATCACTCACTCCTCACAACCCTCCCCATCACTCACTCCTCACAACCCTCCCCATCACTCTCACTCCTCACAACCCTCCCTGCTCCTCTCACTCCTCAACCTCCCCATCACTCACTCCTCACAACCCTCCTCATCACTCTCACTCCTCAACCCTCCCCATCACTCACTCCTCACAACCCTCCCCATCACTCTCACTCCCCACAACCCCTCCCCCATTCTCCCCCCTCCCCCTCCCCACTGTACCTTCAGTCTCCTGTTGGCTGCTGCCTCCTCCTCATCATAGTCAGTGTCGGGGAACTGGTAAATGTTGATCTTCTGCTCCTCAATCTGCTGTAGGACCTGCAACCAAGAGACAGACTCACTCAACACACTGCGCTGTGTGTGGCACACTTCTGCTGTCTATCAGCAGGCATCAGATACAGCTTTGCCCAAGTCACAGACAGCTCTCAGACGAGGTGTCAGAAGAAGCAAGTTCGTCACATGCCTTGCCAAATAAGCACATCTTTGCACGCACGCACGCACACAACTCACCATTGTCTTGAACTTTGCACACTCCTCAGCTGTGAAGGTATCAGCCTTGGCAATAACTGGGATAATGTTCACCTGTGAAACAGCAGAAGGGGGGAGGAGGGGAAGGAGCTCAGCGAGGAGGGAGGAAAGGGTCAACCCTGTCTCGTCAGACTTTAGCACCATGACCAAAAGAAAGCATCGTTCCATCCCCACTCTCCTGGCATGGGAGTAATGAACTGAACAACACAACAAACAGCCCCAAATGATTGTCAACAGACTTCAATGAAGTCTTCCCCGGCTGAGGTGTTGTGCCAAGTTTAGTGTGTGGATAGCATGTAGTTTTAGCTTCAGTTGGTCAAATGTGATGTTGCAACCAGTGAGTGGAATGATGCAATTGTTGAAGAGTATGTTTAATTAAGCACAGCACCAATAGAATGAAGCAGATTATTACTAGCCCACAGTAACACCTGCTCTGTTTCCCGACTAGGCTGATAAGGATGCCTGCCAGTCACTATGCACACACTGTGCTCCGTCAGAACACCTACATGCAATTGCATCATTGATTGCGACACCCTATTCGGACACTTGGCCAGGAACACATACCATCGCCAGTCAAATTGCAACATGTCAGTCCCTCACAGCACATACACAGATCCAAGGAGGCATGGTGCACCCGCAGCTAAGGGCAGGCTGGTGGTCAGCGCTCAGACTACTCCGACCCACCTTGTTGTGCAACTTCTTCATGAATTCAATGTCAAGTTGCTTCAACCTACATGCAGGGAAGCAGGACAGCACACAGCAAACCCCCAGTACTCTCCAAGGACGTGCATGTCTGTCCTCAAACCCCCAGTACTCTCCAAGGATGTACATGTCTGTCCTCTAAACCCCCAGTACTTTCCAAGGACATGCATGTCTGTCCTCAAAACCCAAATATATTCCAAGGGTGTGCAAGGATGTGCAAGATTTGAGGAGAGGATTGGCGAGTATCACACTCGTAGGGGATACTTGAATCACTAATCACAGGTACTACTGGGGGCTATGCCAGGGAGCATGCTTCCGAACAGACCCTTCTGTTGATCCCATGCCATGAAGCATTCCACACACAGGGAGGAGGGGAGCTGACAAACGAGCCAGCACCTGCTTACCCTGGTACTATTATGATTAGGACAAGGGGTGCATTTCATGGCAACCACAGACAGCAGCACACAACCTTGACTGGATTCCCCAACACCTGGTGGTTGCCAGGGGCTCCTCACACATAGATACCACGGTTTAGCACCTGTGGTGTCATGACGTCACCACATAGGCACCTATTCATAAGGCTTTGCCCTGGCCCCTGCCACATACCATATATGGCATTCAAAGGGCACATCCAATAAAGGTCAAATGCTTACTCCAGTGAGAGGCCCCAGAAACCACACAAAGTGCACCATAACACACTGACTCAATAAACGATACGACTCCAATAACAGTGACTGACCATTATTAACTTAATCTTCCTCCGATTACTCCACACAACAGGCAACTGCCATATCAACTACAACTCCAATTGCAGCTCACCCATGTCCGTTGGGTCGGATGAAGTACAGGCAGCAGTGCACGCGATGGTCACTGCTCATGCCCCTTGTCACCCGGGATTCCTGGTTCAGATAGTCCTCAAACTGCGCATCTATGTGGTTGAGAATGGGTTGCCAGCTGGAGAGGAGGGAGGAAGAGGGAAGATAGTGTGTCGCTCAACACTGCTCAACCGGCTTGAGAGGAGAACCTTAAAACCCTTTCAAAGCTTTTGAGAGCAGCACACACCATGACAGCCGCATGCAAGTTAGCTAGCAGACATTGCTACACTCCATCACTGGCTGACTCCGGTGCAAGCACAACATTTTCACAAGTGATTAATGTCAGGTTATTAACCCTTTGTACAGTCCTGAGTGGCTAGGTAAACAAGTCACGATCCTTTGGTATGCACTAGCCCACATTCTCGCAGTAATTCATGAATGAATGATCACGAAGTTAACTAACCCCCTTACAGGTAACAACCATGTATTAACAACATCCACAACACTCCAGTAACTCCAGACACACCACACTAAGACAACTAACATACCATTGTGAATTGTCCACTAGGTCACCAAACCCAGGTGTGTCGACCAGTGTTAATTCCAACCGCACACCATTCTCATCAATATTCACCGTGGACTCCTTCACCTGCACAGGACAGGCAAACACACACAACGGTCCTTGCCCAGACCATCACTTGCCTCCTTCTACACCCACAGCCAGCGCTCAAGAGAATATGTAGCACCAGAACACAACTCATCACCACACATGCTGGTGTACAGTAGTTTCAACACACACAGTGCATGTGTGTGTGCCAATAGACCATAAGCACACACAGTGTGTGTGCCAATAGCCAGGAGCTGATGGCTTCAGGGCACAACAGTTGAGTAGGCAGAGGGTCAGAGCTACCCAATCAGTGTCAAACTACTTTGCAAGTCCTCAAACATTGTGTGGGTGCATTGACTCTGACATCATAGACCACAACTCTCTGGAATAATAACATAGCTGTGTGTGTGTGTGTGTATGTGTGTGTGTGTGTGTGTGTGTGTGTGTGCAGTGGTCCACCTGATTGAGCAGCAGAGGCAGCTGCTAACATGTGGCGGCTGTTGTGAGCAGGACTAGCTCACTGATTGAACTAGTGTAGCTCACCTCTGTCGTCTGTGGCAGGCGGAGTGGAGACTGAGGATACATGCTGTCCTCGTACAGGTTGGTCAGGAAGAGGGAGTTGAGCAGGGTGGACTTGCCGAGACCAGACTGACCTGCAAGGAGGTGGCATGAGAGGGATGGAGTGCTTAAGGTGAGAGGAATACAACTGGCTACACAGAGTCATGGTCTGGGAGCAGCACAGTGAGACCAAAATGTGGCCAAGGCATCCACAGTGTCTCTGCTCTCTAACGAACACATGCAGCTCCATCTACCCCCCCCCCCCTCACACACTGTGCCCCACCTCACCCACGGCCATGAGGGTGAACTGGAATCCACGCTTCACAGCCTTTCTGAACACTTGATTAGGAAGGTTGGCAAAACCAACATAAGAAGTACGCGACTTGTCCTGGACAGAGAACAAGAAGACAAGTGATCAACCATGAGCACCAGTCCTTAGACTCCTTATCAGAGGAGCCAGTGCTGGGCACCCCACACAGTACTGCACTGCATTTCATGGTGATGAATGGTGATTATCTACAGAAGATAGAGACTCGGAGAGTCATGACTATGAATACCATTACATCACAGCCTTAAAAGTTACAGTCCAGCCATTTAGATCAACAACCACCCGCACAATAAACATTGCTTACAGAAGCAACCACAATCATTACAGACACAGACTGGACAGTGACCTAGTGAGGAACAGTGCCAGCACAACCCAAGGGCCAAGAGCAGAAGGAGAAGCTAGGTCACAAAGTGGCCACTGCTAGCTGGCTGAAGAACAGTTGTGGGTTGGTCTTGTGTGTGAGCGGCGGCTCAAGCAACAGGCACATCACTACGCCATGCTACAAGGCACACAGGACAGTGCGGCTCCCCAACGCAGAGGACACAGGTGATGCACGCTTCACAAGCAATCAATTCTCCCACTCTATATCCACTTATAGCAAAGTGACAGGAAAATTTGTCCATTGAGATTAGGCAGTGGAGTAAAACGGCCTACACAGCACAAAATAGCCCCCAACCACAACACACTTTAGGCAACACTCACCATTTCCGTTACTTTCCATTTGTCCGATTGTTGCATGTTGGGAGAGGGAGGAACAGGGAGGGAGAGAGAGGGGAGGAAATAAATCACAGTAAAAATTCTCTGGAATTCAAGGTCTTGAGGGGTTTCAGTGTAAGGTCGGCCGTGCTAAACAACTTAAAAGAGCTGGCCAGCTCAGAGGTCCAACACTACAGAAAGGATCGAGCGGAAACACACGAAACACTACCCGCTCAACCGCAAAACAGGGCTACATCAATGTCAAATTGAAAAAGCGTACTCTCCGACTGCCGCTCTGCCTGAAGCTTTGCGACCACAAACCCGTCACTTTCACGTGATTAGGACTGCCCATCAAGCACTAGGGGTAGTTTGATGGATTCCTTGCGTGCCAACGCGATACGCCAAAGCATAGATACTAGACCCTAAGGTGCGACCCACAAGCCGCGCCTACAAATAAAGGGATGAGTTACCTTTCTTTCTGGGCTGCACCTGTACTGTTGAACTAGAGCTTGAATAACCTTGAGTGGGCGGAGGTGACGTTTCCGACTGCTCTGGCCTCGCAGCTGAACTGTGAACTGTTACACTTGTGGGCTTGGCAGCGGTGACCGGAGGTGGCTCGCGCTTCTCTTTTTTGTTGAAACTATCCCTAATGTTACTGACTCTAGACATCTTAGGTCCGTATAGCCGCCCAGTCTAAACAAGGACACGATTCCCCCTGATCAATAATCCGATGGAACAAGTTCGAGTGATAAGACACGTCGCCACCTGCAGCCGATGTTCCCACGAATCACGTGACATGAGTACGATGACGTCGACTCTGCATATACCGCCAAAATGGAACCCTCGGAGGTTGAGTTCCTGGCAGAAAACACAACAGTCAGCATTGTCACAAACTTCTCCGAGAACAGACTAACTCTGCTCACAGTAAGCCAGCATGAATAAAAAGCCCACCGGAATACTTATTTTTTGTGCATAGACAAACATAGCTACATATATAGCAGTACAGTTTGGTAACAGTGTTGACTGTATGGGAGTGTGTACACGAATACCTGAGCAGGTTGGCTTGTACTTAATAAAGAAAGGGTTTACTGCAGCATCCCAGTTGGCACATATTTCCTGGGGCTAGCTTGTATCCATGTTCGACTAGGAGCACTGACTGTGCAATGACATTTGCTTGTAGAATAACTGTTTGGGCTAGCCACCTCCTGGCACTTTCACAGGTACTATCATGACAATCCATTGCTCGGGCTTTAACCGTGGCCGCAGACATAACAGTAGGTGTGTGGTGTGTTAGTGTGTTGACTTGTTTGTACATACTTCCTTTATTTGTGCTTCCTCGACCAATTGGTGTCCACCTGAGGGAACCGCTCTCACTTGCCTCCCCCTTGCACTCTCCTCATCGTCCCTTCTGTCCTCTACCTACCTGTCTAGCCCGCTATATCCCTCCTCCTTACAGGGATCCTACGGCCCATTCAACCCTGGCCTCCCTTCCAAAGTGCCCCTATGGCTGGCAGTCAGTCTGAAACAGAAGCAGAGGTGCAGGATACAGCCACCTGCGTGGATGAGTGTTGGTACGAACGCCCCATGCATGCACTGGGAGGAAGCATGAGCGTGCACACAGTCATCATAAAGCAGACCCCTAGCTGTCTCATGGTACAGCTGGTGTGGATGTGTGGTATCTTAGTACAGTGGAACCTGTCTGAGATTGTCACTGTGTAAGGTGCCACCTCTCTAAAACAGCCGGCCTCCCAGGGCCCAGATAGCACTAAAGCATTGGAATCTATCTCTGTAGAGCAGCCACCTCTCTATAGTGGTCAGTTAGAACTGGCCCACAGGCGGTTGTCTTAGCCAGGTTTCACTATACATATCTTGCCACATGAGTTTTAAAGTGCGCAGTGTTACTGCTAGTTGTGCAAGCTTTGCGCTGCTTTCAAGCTTGAAAGTGGCGACTGGAGAAAAAGAACTGGTGTGTCCACGATTCTTTGTCTCCAATCGCCGTATATACGATTCTGCCACTGTTGTTAAACTGGTTGTTAAATTTATATGCTAAGGTGATCTAGCTAGCTAGACCATCTCTCTGGGAGGCACTTAACGTTGAATGGCAAGGACTTAGTACCCTAGCCTACTTCTTAATTAGGCAGAGTTGCTTACCTGGTTGTGACTGTGCTAATTGCATGGTGTTTAGTACAAGTTGCTGTGTAGGAGACGTAGTCAATACACAATTGTTTATAAATGCTCCCAGGGACCCCCAACAGGTTTCAGCATCTGGCCCCATGGCTCTGTCTCGTGGCGGGACCACTACCACACCCAACCCAAATGTATACATACCAAACATGAAACTGCAAAACCAGTGCAAGGAACTTAACTGCCATTTGCAGTGAACATTGCAATGATATGGAATGATGCCATATTGGATGAGTAGCCTCGTACCCAGTCCCTATTTCCATTTCGACTTTCTCCTGCTGAACAAGAGTCAGAATGGAAATAGGAAACACGGCTATAGTGCACTCTGACTGGCCAAAGATGCCCTGTACTTCTCACTACTGTCTGGTTGTATTGCGCTGTTGTGCTGCACTCTGTGCAGTGGTTTGTGCCAGCACTGGGGGTACCCTGAATGTGTGTGGTATGCTAGCGTGTGCCCTCTGTAGAGGCCCTTCTGGAGGTGAAGCAAGCAGAGAAGGAGTCAGAGATCTTCACAGAGATGCCCAGCGAGCACTACATGGAGGTGGCCAGCTTATTGCTCAATCAGTGAGTCAGGTGATACCAGGATAAGTGTGGTGGTGCGTATGTGCTGGGGGTGGTGCGTATGTGCTGGGGGTGGTGCGTATGTGCTGGGGGTGGTGTGTATGTGTTGATGGTGGTGGTTGTGTATGTCTTGAGTGTGGTGTGTATGTGTTGAGTGTGGTGTGTATGCCTTGAGTGTGGCGTGCATGTGGTGAGTGTGGTGTGTATGTGTTGGTAGTTCTGTGCACCATGTTGGTGTACTTTGTCATGACTGATTGTCGTGACCTACACAATCACTGTGTGGGTGGACCTCTGGCTTTCATCGAGCAGTACTACTTGTGCTGTTGCAGCCTACGCTCCTTTCATCCATGTGCAGCGCCTCAGAAGATGTTCCAGGTGCAGATGATGTGAGGGCACTTGTAAAGGATATCTGGGACCTGCGAATGGCCAAATTACGTAAGAGCACCGACCTGATGGTGTCGGAACAGGAGTCACACGCAGTGGTGAGAAGCCAGTGTCAGGTGCTGCACAGTAGGGGCTTCCCCTATCGTTTCACATACCTTCCAAATAAGGACGTGTGCAAGAAGACCTAACTGACTGTAGATGCAAAGGATATGTAGCCGACTGAGAGTTAAAGGATTGGTATTATGTAATTCCTTTATTTGCTCACATCAATGACCAGAAGCAGATGATACAGAGTTCAGGGTAGGGTGTCTTGAGTCATGGGTAGTGTGTGGTGGTATGGTATCCCAGGGTGTTCCAGAGTGACATGATGGGTGTTGCTGCTATTGCTGTTCTGTGCAGGTCAACAATTTGACCCTGATGGAGCTGAATGCAGTGCGTCCCTTCCTCACGGGAGCCCTGAACCACCTCAGTTTCCTCCAGTACCATGCCACACAGCACACAGGAGGAAGCATGAGCGGGACTCTTTGACAGCAGCAAGCTGTGTGTGTCTGTCTGTGTGTGTGTGTGTGCGTGCGTGTGTGTGTGTGTGTGTGTGTGTGCGTGCGTGCGTGTGTGTGTATGTGTGTGTGTATGTGTGTGTGTGTGTGTGTGTGTGTGTGTGTGTGTGTGTGTGTGTGTGTGTGTGTGTGTGTGTGTGTGTGTGTGTGTGTGTGTGTGTGTGTGTGTGTGTGTGTGTGTGTGTGTGTGTGTGTGTGTGTGTGTGTGTGTGTGTGTGTGTGTGTGTGTGTGTGTGTGTGTGTGTGTGTGTGTGTGTGTGTGTGTGTGTGTGTGTGTGCATGTGTGTGTGTGTGTGTGTGTGTGTGTGTGTGTGTGTGTGTGTGTGTGTCTTTCTGTGTGTGTGTGTGTGTGTGTTATATGCATGCAGTTATTAACATTACTATATTCCATTTAATTAGGGCATCACACCTTAAATACTGTTGTCGGCTTAATTAATGCAAGCGTCATAATGTAATTGCTACTGTTTGAAATGCGGAGGTATCCTTTAGTCACACTGTGTTAACTGTAAACTCCTAAGCCTAACCCTAATTCTTTCAATTGAGTTTATTACCACCACCAGGACAAGTTCAAGTGTGGCCGCCTTGAAAGGCACAGCAGCCAGGGTCGACCGGAGGCAACCCGCAACTTCCGGTGACACCGGCTGGTTGCAGCTTGCCTTTGGAGGCAGCCCTTGCCATCTGTCGCAAGAATGGGTCGGGGGAATTGATGTAGGAGACATAGGGGAAGGTTTCTGGCTGGGAAGTGAATCTGTTCGTTAAGTCCATTAGATGTATCTAGATGGGTGGTAGGGAGGGGTGATGGTGGGGTGTGAGTGGTAGGGAGGGGTGATGGTGGGGGTGAGTGGTAGGGAGGGGTGATGGTGGGGGTGAGTGGTAGGGAGGGGTGATGGTGGGGGTGAGTGGTAGGGAGGGGTGATGGTGGGGGGGGAGTGGTAGGGAGGGGTGATGGTGGGGGGGAGTGGTAGAGGGATAGTAGTGAGGGATGACGGTGGGAGGTGAGTGGTGAGCCCATCTAGAGACAGGTTGTCTCCACACAACATGGAGTGGTCACTGTTGAACGTGAACATGCATAAATTGAGTGTGTTCAACCGTTGGTAATTACCCATTACCTGTGCACTTCACTTTCAGTAGAACACAACTTCACATCCCTTCATGCCACACGATGACATGTGCATGTGTGAATACAGCCCCAGTGGTGGTAGTGAGAGGTGAGGGTCCCCAGTGCATGTGTGTGTGCACCAAGGTGCATGTATGCCATTAAAGCAAGCCGACTCACTGCAGACTTAGCTGTGCATGTGCCGTAACAGTACTGAAGGAGGGGGGAGAGGGGAGAGGGGAGGGGGGTAGTAGATACATCCACAGACATGGCAGGCAGTGAAAGCCGTCAACAGTTGTACACGCCAGGACATACTACAGTTGCCATGTCAAAAAGCAAGGAGGTGTGCAAGTGCTGTGAGTAGAACACTTCAGCAATTGTGAGAGAGACTTCCAGTGCACAGCATGTTCTGGTGTAGCAAGATTGGACTCTGCCGTCTCAATGAAAGTGAAACTTCCTACTTTTCCTGTTTACCCATACTGCTCATGCACACGTGCATGGGCAGGCAGTGTAGAGGTTCTGCATGTGCAATGTGCTGAGTCAACTGGTGCATGCATGGACTCACACACTGTGGTTGAGGGGGCAGGAACAAGTGAGTGCGCAGGAAGGGGTCCTTGCCACGAGCTTGTGTGATGCTCTGCTCCACTTCATATGAGAAACGCTCCACATGAGCCACCAGCTGGTCACGGGTGAGGAGTGGACACCGATAGAGGTGAGGCATGTCTTTAACTTCAAAGTCCGATTCTTCTGATTGAGCGCAGTTACCCTCATGGACCGCACCAATGTCTTTCTTCACGTAAATCATGAATCCACTACCAGTGATTTCTGCATCTGTGCTGTAGCTGACAATGAGGTCCCCTGTACAGGGCACAAAGAACCAGTGTACTATATGTATTCTGTGTGTGTGTGTGTGTGTGTGTGTGTGTGTGTGCGTGCGTGCGTGCGTGCGTGCGTGCGTGCGTGCGTGCGTGCGTGCGTGCGTGTGTGTGTGTGTCACACCTACCTCTGTTACCATGAACTCTAATCCTGCAAGTTCCATCGATCTTTTGAACGGGACACTCACTGTCTGCCAAGCAGTACTCAGTGCCGGAGTACTTTATCGTCACATGGTCATTGCACTGACAACAGACTGGATTAGGTGTATTGTAGCTGTGAGTGCAGTTGAGTGCACGTGGTCCCATATCCATGCTACCCACTACGAGCTCTGTAATCTTGCATTCACTAGTAGGCCCCAGGTTGTATGCACAATACATGTTGTCCTGGTATCTGTGTAGGTAAAGTATGCTATTGGTGTGTGTATGGAGGGAGGCAGGAAGGGAGGGGAGAGGAGAGGTAAAAGAACATTGCAGCGCACTCCTTGTAGTCGGTGTGCAGACATCACTCACTACATGTCTTTGCTAAGTTGTATCGATGAGGGTTTTGTGTAAGACTGATTCATTTGACAGGAGTCTGCTGGTGCCACATAGCAAGCATTGGTACTGCAGTGGGGGACATCCAGAGTGGTGGACAGGGCTGCTGGGAACATACTGCTTGTCAGCCCCCAGGGGCTGACAGCCACCAAACACGACCTGACACTTGCACAGTCGGACATATGGCGAGTATTAGCATAATACATCTCTTGATTAGCATACTCCTAAACGGATTTGAACGTAATTAGCTCAAGAAAGTGTCCCCACCAGTGTACCGCCGACCCCAGCTTACTGCGCCTGTACGATGGGGAATGTGCAGTCGTGCCGAAGGCAGGAGACAGGTGGTTGTTCTGACGGTGCTGGTGTGAACGCGTGCGAGGAGCAGAACGAGGCCAGGAGGGCTGCAAGCGCAATGACCACGCGCGTCCAACAGGCAGCCATTCTGAGGCAGCAAGTTCAGGGAGAGCAACGGGACAGATGAGCGTACAGCCTTAATTGCGGTCGCCTCTGGTTCCTACACTGTAACAGCTTCCTTGTCCGAGCGGGTAGCGCCCTGGCCATAAACTGTATTCGCGGGAAATACGGTGTAGGTGAAAAACAGCGTTGCATGTCGTAAACATTCAACCACTGCGGTGACATTATTTTAATCTAGTTATATCGACTACGTTACCATGAAGCCATTCTGCGTTGCACAAGCTATGATCAATGTGTCTCAGTGTACACCCAGGAAATGATGCTAGCTATATAGGTACACTTGCTAGCTATCAATCAATAATTTGCTATGAATACCAATACCAGAGATCTGCGGGTACATAAATGAGGTCTGCAATAGTGAAGTGTTGAGGATTTGTCTGCGAGAATAAGCTTAACAAGAAGTTTACGGCATGCATGCATATGGGTGTCGTAAATAAAAACTCACTAACAAAGGTAGCATATGGGGTTTAACAACACATGACATTTCTAATGTTAGTATAGTTATATTCAATCATATTTATACATTCATTCTTTCATATTAAATTGTATATCATATCATATATCATACCATATCATTATTATTCAAGTGCACCATGTGCAGTTGCACACTAGGGCAGATTGCCCCATGCAGCACTATACAATGAATCAAAACAAAACAAGCAGAATGATTAGATTGTCATATATGGAGAGAGTTACAATCATGCATGTTGAAGCAGCAGAGATACAATCAGCCAAATCGCGAACTCCACATCTTTTGAATCGCCCGGCCCATTCTGCCATCAGTGCATGCACAATCTATCACCAGAGCAAGCTTCTTCTTGGCCTCCATCTCCTGCCACTCCTCCACCAATTCACCCATGTACCCTACTATAGTCTTTCTCTCCTCTGCATACCCTTCACATCTCAATAGGAAGCGTTCTTCATTCTCAACTTCCCCCATGGTACACTGCTTACAGATTCTCTCTTCTTTCTTCAGCCCATTCCACCTGCCTGTTTCCACCCTCAATTCTGCCGTTCCACCTCTCAATTTAGCCAGCATCCTCTGTATCCTCTTGCTTCCTACATCCACACATCGCGACTGGCACCCACATTCTAACAGACCCTTCACCACACCTAATTTTGATCATTCTTGGATCTCAGCGTCCCAGGCCTCTCTCACCATTCTCCATGCACCATCCCTAAGCATCTGCCTAATCTCACCAGATGACAGCCTTCTCATGTCCTCCACACTGACCCCCTTCCACCCCAACTCTCCTAGGCTCTGCTCCAAATCCCGCAGCCATTTCACTTTGCCCCTCATTTCCATTGCTTCCAACATCACTGATCTAATCAGCCTGTTATTCCCCATCCTTAGAACCTTTAACCAGAAATTTATACATCTACTCCCAGCCTCCCATTTGAGAGGGAGCATCGTCATCTCAAAGAGGAGGGCAACCTTTGGATGTAGCCTCCCTACTCCCAGGAAGATCCTGGCGGCCCGCAACTGTACTTGCTCCACCTGCTCTAGTTGCCTGCCACATCCCCATACCTCCGCTCCATACAGTAACACACTCTCCACCAGCGTCTCCATTAGTTTCATAAATGTTTCACCTTTAACTTCTCCAATCGCAGCTGTGCACCCCCTCAACCAGGAATTCAGAGCTCTGGCTCCAGCATTTGCTCTTTCCTTGACCATGCCTTTACATTCCAGGTGCTGATTGATTGTACACCCTAGGTACTTATATTCCTCAATCACTTCAATACTCTCTCCATTCATCTGAAATTCCTCTTCAGTTCTTTTCACCCCATTCTTTCTCATGTGCATTATTCCACACTTCTGCATTGACCTTAACTGCCCACTGATCGCACCATTCTTGTAGTATCCTCAGACCCAATCTCATCATCTTTTCATCCTCAGCAAATAGCACCATGTCATCTGCATACAACAGAGCTGCCACCCTCTGCCCCCTACACTCTATGCCCACCCCTGCCTTCTTCAACTCATTAATCAGAGAATTGATGTAGAGTGCGAACGACAGTGGTGATAGTACACATCCTTGCCTTAGACCATTTGTCACCCCAAACTGCTCACTGAACTCTTCACCCACCTTCACCTCACAGCTTAACTTTGTATACACTGCCTTTAGAAAATCAGTCAGTCTGCCATTGAGCCCCTTATTTTCTAAGCACCTCCATAACTTGCTCCGATCCACTCTGTCATATGCCTTCTTAAAATCAATAAATGCTGTGAATATCCCCCTTTTCTTCGTCATCATCTTAATTTGACCCAACAGGATCAGAGTTACAATTTGGTATCTACACCCCCTCCCTTTACGGAAGCCACCTTGCTCCTCAGCCAACAGCTGTCCCCCTTCAACCACTTGTTCCAACCGTACCTGTACTATGGCACACATTGCTTTATAAGCCACTGATGTCAAAGAGATGCCTCAAAAGTCATCTGTCACACATACGCCATATTACAGTAATATCACTAGTATATGAGAATGCATAGCAATTGCTGCATCTACATCTATGCATTTGGCTGTGTGACTACTGTGTACTTCTAGTCAATTATTTACAGTCGCCGTTAGGTACTGTTCGATTGATGAATTATAAATTCTGAATAATGAATTAAATAATTATCATTTGTAGTTCTCACATCTGACTCACCCCGGCCAGTGGATTACGTGCAACAGCTGCCTCCCCAGCGGCAGACCCCTCCCCCACCCCACTCACCCACACACACATTTAATACTTCTATACACCTTTTTCACCAAGGAGGAGGACATTAGGTGCAGAATTTAACTTATTATAATATTATTTTGTATGTACAAAAGCTTGCCATTCTGCTGGATCTTTCACTGCCCCTTGCCCACTGACTGCACCCACCAGGTCCCTGTGCTGGTAGTACATGGTCAAACACACACACACACACACACACACACACACACACACACACACACACACACACACACACACACACACACACACACACACACACACACACACACACACACACACACACACACACACACACACACACACAACCTGTTTACAGCCAGCTAAAGTCATTTTTGAGTGAGGTGGCAAGTCTCACGTCAGACAGCCCTGGGCTGGAGGCCGTTAGGGGGCCTAGCCGTTGTTGGCCGTAGTTGGCATCCCACTCGACAGCCAAGCCAGGTCCAGGGGATGCGGTGGAAGGTGGTTGAGAAGGGCGAAGACACCTGCGCGCGTCGCTGGAGCACGATGGTCTGTCGCTGTTCGCGGAGCGGCACTTCTTGCTGGCGAAAATCCTCGAGACGCGAGCTGTGGTTCCATTAGGCGCCGAGGAACACGTCCAGCAGAAGCTACGAGCCAACTCCGTACGAAACAGCCTGATTCTTTAGCCTCCTCAGCGAGCACGTGGTCTTCGACCCGCCATTTTGGATGACGTCACACACACGCGCGCATGCACATGCACACACACACACACACACACACACACATACACACACACACACACACATACACACACGCATGCACACGCACACACACACACGCGCATGCACATGCACACACACACACACACACACACACACACACACACATGCATGTAACTACACACACAGATGGTAGCACACAATGTACAGTGGAAGCTGTAAGACTCAAGGAGAGGCTTACCTGTTTGCCTACTATATCAAGTACCCTTAATTCAATTAATTAATCATCTCCTGTTTCACCACATAATACACACAAACTAGTTGGCCTTCAGAAACGTGTATACCAATTCCACAAAGACAACCAATGCCCACACATTGAGGGAGGGGCAGCAGTTACCACACATAAGGAAAGACCGAGTCTATGCATGCTGCACACACCAGTCTCACCAAGCAGTGGTTGCAAGCACCAATCAGCCTCAAACTTGACATGCATAAGGTACAGCCGCAAACGCCTGCACCACCACCACAACAGGTCATGCACACACCAGCCTCACAAAACGTTGGCCGTAGGTGCTACAAGTGGCAGCCTGCTGGGCCCAGGCCCTTCCTGGTTGTGTATGTCTTGAGTGTGGTGTGTATGTGTTGGGGGTGGTGTGTATGGGTTGGGGGTGGTGTGTATGTGTTGGGGGCGGTGTGTATGTGTTGAGTGTGGTGTGTATGGGTTGGGGGTGGTGTGTATGGGTTGGGGGTGGTGTGTATACGTTGAGTGTGGTGTGTATATGTTGATGGTGGGGGTTGTGTATGTCTTGAGTGTGGTGTGTATGTGTTGGGGGTGGTGTGTATGTGTTAGGGGTGGTGTGTATGTGTTGAGTGTGGTGTGTATGTGTTAGGGGTGGTGTGTATGTGTTGGTAGTTCTGTGCACCGTGTTGGCATACTTTGTCATGACTGATTGTCGTGACCTACACAATCACTGTGTGGGTGGACCTCTGGCTTTCATCGAGCAGTACTACTTGTGCTGTTGCAGCCTACGCTCCTTTCATCCATGTGCAGCGCCTCAGAAGATGTTCCAGGTGCAGATGATGTGAGGGCACTTGTAAAGGATATCTGGGACCTGCGAATGGCCAAGTTACGTAAGAGCACCGACCTGATGGTGTCGGAACAGGAGTCACGCGCAGTGGTGAGAAGCCAGTGTCAGGTGCTGCACAGTAGGGGCTTCCCCTATCGTTTCACATACCTTCCAAATAAGTATGTGTGCAAGAAGACCTAACTGACTGTAGATGCAAAGGATATGTAGCCGACTGAGAGTTAAAGGATTGGTATTATGTAATTCCTTTATTTGCTCACATCAATGACCAGAAGCAGATGATGCAGAGTTCAGGGTAGGGTGTCTTGAGTCATGGGTAGTGTGTGGTGGTATGGTATCCCAGGGTGTTCCAGAGTGACATGATGGGTGTTGCTGCTATTGCTGTTCTGTGCAGGTCAACAACTTGACCCTGATGGAGCTGAATGCAGTGCGTCCTTTTCTCACGGGAGCCCTGAACCACCTCAGTTTCCTCCAGTACCATGCCACACAGCACACAGGAGGAAGCATGAGCGGGACTCTTTGACAGCAGCAAGCCGTGTGTGTCTGTCTGTGTGTGTGTGTGTGCGTGCGTGTGTGTGTGTGTGTGTGTGTGTGTGTGTGTGTGTGTGTGTGTCTTTCTGTGTGTGTGTGTGTGTTATATGCATGCAGTTATTAACATTACTATATTCCATTTAATTAGGGCATCACACCTTAAATACTGTTGTCGGCTTAATTAATGCAAGCGTCATAATGTAATTGCTACTGTTTGAAATGCGGAGGTATCCTTTAGTCACACTGTGTTAATTGTAAACTCCTAAGCCTAACCCTAATTCTTTCAATTGAGTTTATTACCACCACCAGACAAGTTCAAGTGTGGTCTGTCGTGTTCCCTTGTACTTTCAGCGGTTGCAGCTTGCCTTCGGAGGCAGCCCTTGCCATCTGTCGCAAGAATGGGTCGGGGGAATTGATGTAGGAGACATAGGAGAAGGCTTCTGGCTGGAAAGCGAATCTGTTCATTAACTCCATTTGATGTATCTAGAGGGGTGGTAGGGAGGGGTGATGGTGGGGTGTGAGTGGTAGGGAGGGGTGATGGTGGGGGTGAGTGGTAGGGAGGGGTGATGGTGGGGTGTGAGTGGTAGGGAGGGGTGATGGTGGGGGTGAGTGGTAGGGAGGGGTGATGGTGGGGGTGAGTGGTAGGGAGGGGTGATGGTGGGGGTGAGTGGTAGGGAGGGGTGATGGTGGGGGTGAGTGGTAGGGAGGGGTGATGGTGGGGGTGAGTGGTAGAGCGGTGGTAGGGAGGGATGGTGGTGGGGGTGAGTGATAGAGCGGTGGTAGGGAGGGATGGTGGTGGGGGTGAGTGATAGAGCGGTGGTAGGGAGGGGTGATGGTGGGGGTGAGTGGTAGGGAGGGATGGTGGTGGGGGTGAGTGATAGAGCGGTGGTAGGGAGGGGTGATGGTGGGGGTGAGTGGTAGGGAGGGATGGTGGTGGGGGTGAGTGGTAGAGGGATAGTAGTGAGGGATGACGGTGGGAGGTGAGTGGTGAGCCCATCTAGAGACAGGTTGTCTCCACACAACATGGAGTGGTCACTGTTGAAAGTGAACATGCATAAATTGAATGTGTTCAACCGTTGGTAATTACCCATTACCTGTGCACTCCACTTTCAGTAGCACACAGCTTCACATCCCTTCATGCCACACGATGACATGTGCATGTGTAAATACAGCCCCAGTGGTGGTAGTGAGGGGTGAGGGTCCCCAGTGGTGGTAGTGAGGGGTGAGGGTCCCCAGTGGTGGTAGTGAGGGGTGAGGGTCCCCAGTGGTGGTAGTGAGGGGTGAGGGTCCCCAGTGGTGGTAGTGAGGGGTGAGGGTCCCCAGTGGTGGTAGTGAGGGGTGAGGGTCCCCAGTGGTGGTAGTGAGGGGTGAGGGTCCCCAGTGGTGGTAGTGAGGGGTGAGGGTCCCCAGTGGTGGTAGTGAGGGGTGAGGGTCCCCAGTGGTGGTAGTGAGGGGTGAGGGTCCCCAGTGGTGGTAGTGAGGGGTGAGGGTCCCCAGTGGTGGTAGTGAGGGGTGAGGGTCCCCAGTGGTGGTAGTGAGGGGTGAGGGTCCCCAGTGGTGGTAGTGAGGGGTGAGGGTCCCCAGTGGTGGTAGTGAGGGGTGAGGGTCCCCAGTGCATGTGTGTGTGAACCAAGGTGCATGTATGCCATTAAAGCAAGCCGACTCACTGCAGACTTAGCTGTGCATGTGCCGTAACAGTACTGAAGGAGGGGGGAGGGGGGTAGTAGATACATCCACAGACATGGCAGGCAGTGAAAGCTGTCAACAGTTGTACACGCTAGGACATACTACAGTTGCCATGCCAAAAAGCAAGGAGGTGTGCAAGTGCTGTGAGTAGAACACTTCAGCATTTGTGAGAGACTTCCAGTGCACAGCATGTTCTTGTGTGGCAAGATTGGACTCTGCCGTCTCAATGAAAGTGAAACTTCCTACTTTTCCTGTTTACCCATACTGCACATGCACTCGTGCATGGGCAGGCAGTGTAGAGGTTCTGCATGTGCAATGTGCTGAGTCAACTGGTGCATGCATGGACTCACACACTGTGGTTGAGGGGGCAGGAACAAGTGAGTGCGCAGGAAGGGGTCCTTGCCACGGGCTCGTGTGATGTTCTGCTCCACTTCATATGAGAAACGTGCCACGTGAGCCACCAGCTGGTCATGGGTGAGGAGTGGACACCGATAGAGGTGAGGGGGCAAGTCTTTAACTTCAAACTTCAATTCTTGTGATTGAGGGCAGCTACTCCCATGGACCATATCCATGTCTTTCATCACGTAAATCATGAATCCATTACCAGCGATTTCTGCATCTGTTCTGTAGCTGACAATGAGGTCCCCTGCACAGGACACAAAGCACCAGTGTACTATATGTATTCTGTGTGTGTGTGTGTATGTGTGTGTGTGTGTGTGTGTGTGTGTGTGTGTGTGTGTGCGTGTGTGTGTGTGTGTCACACCTACCTCTGTTACCATGAACTCTAATCTTGCAAATTCCATCGATCTTTTCAACGGGACACTCACTGTCTGCCAAGCAGTACTCAGTGCCGGAGTACTTTATCATCACATGGTCATTGCACTGACAACAAAATGAATTGGGTGCATTGTAGCTGTGAGTGCAGTTGAGTGCACGTGGTCCCATATCCATGCTAGCCACTCTGAGTTCTGTAATCTTGCATTTACTAGTAGGCCCCAGGTTGTATGCACAATACATGTTGTCCTGGTATCTGTGTAGGTAAAGTATGCTATTGGTGTGTGTATGGAGGGAGGCAGGAAGGGAGGGGAGAGGAGAGGTAAAAGAACATTGCAGTGCACTCCTTGTAGTCGGTGTGCAGACATCACTCACTACATGTCTTTGCTAAGTTGTATCGATGAGGGTTTTGTGTAAGACTGATTCATTTGACAGGAGTCTGCTGGTGCCACATAGCAAGCATTGGTACTGCAGTGGGGGACATGCAGAGTGGTGGACAGGGCTGCCGGGCACATACTGCTTGTCAGCCCCCAGGGGCTGCCAGCCACCACACACGACCTGACACTTGCACAGTCGGACATATGGTGAGTATTAGCATAATACATCTCTTGATTAGCGTACTCCTAAACAAATTTGAACGTAATTAGCTCGAGAGATTGTCCCCACCAGTGTACCGCCGACCCCAGCTTACTGCGCCTGTACGATGGGGAATGTGCAGTCGTGCCGAAGGCAGGAGACAGGTGGTTGTTCTGACGGTGCTGGTGAGAACGCGTGCGAGGAGCAGAACGAGGCCAGGAGGGCTGCAAGCGCAATGACCACGCGCGTCCAACAGGCAGCCATTCTGAGGTAGCAAGTTCAGGGAGAGCAACGGGACAGATGAACGTACAGCCTTAATTGCGGTCGCCTTTGGTTCCTACACTGTAACAGCTTCCTTGTCCGAGCGGGTTGCGCCCTGGCCACAAACTGTATTCGCGCGGCTTCGGAAATACTGGTGTATATAGGTGAAAAACAGCGTTGCATGTCGTAAACATTCAACCGCTGCGGTGACGTTATTTTAGTCTAGTTAGCTAGACTATGTTAATCATGAAGTCATTCTGCCTTGCACAAGCTATGATCTATGTGTCTCAGTGTACACCCAGGAAATGATGCTAGCTAGGTGCACTTGCTAGCTATCAATCAATAATTTGCTATGAATACCAATACCAGAGATCTGCAGTACATAAATGAGGTCTGCAATAGTGAAGTGTTGAGGGTTTGTCTGCGAGAATAAGCTTAACAAGAAGTTTACGGCATGCATGCATATGGGTGTCGTAAACAAACTCACTAACAAATGACATTTCTAAAGTTAGTATAGTTATATTCAATCATATTTATACATTCATTCTTTCATATTAAACTGTATATTATTACAGTAATATCACTAGTATGAGTATGCATAGCAATTGGTGCATCTACATCTATGCATTTGGCTGCGTGGCTACTGTGTACTTCTAGTCAATTATTTACAGTCGCCGTTAGGTACTGT
>OX465051.1:400596-418096 GCA_949841015.1 Aplysina aerophoba
TTGGGCATAGTCATACCATCCTCGCCTGTGTCCTGCGTGGCTGGGGGCGGAGTCTGTGATTCCTGGTGGCTGGTAATTAGCATGTCCAGATCCAGCTCAGCGAGTGGAATGTCAGGGCCACCAAGAAAGTCGGCAGCCTGTGCCTGGGGCTGTCCTGGAACACCGTCTGCTACTCTCTGCAGTATTTCCTCCTGGGAGACGTTTTCCTTGGGAGATGTGGAAGCATCAGTGGGTTCATTCCTTGCACTCCTTGTAGCTAGCTCTGGAGGCATAGTGGAGTTGGTTATTGCTGATCCTCCATGCGACTCAACATCAGAAATCGAACTGCTCATCCCACTGTCTGACTGGCTGCCGCTGGTGGATGCCTCAGGGCTTGGAGGGTCAGCTGGAGGCACGACAGGCTGTGGCAGAGTTGTCTGCAGTGGGTGAGGAACTGTGAAGAACTGCAGCGGAGGCTGAGCAAGATTCTGGGGCAGGAAATGAAAGGTCTGAGGCATGTTCGCGGTGGAATTGGGATAGGAGGGTACAAAGACAGCAGGCTGGGCGGGGTAATGCTGGCTGCAGGTCATCTGCACTGGTGGCTTCTCCTCATGGACAACTGGGGGGGAGTGAGTGCAGTGAGAGACAAAGCCAATTAATACAACTATTCATGATTAGTTTAACTATGAGATGGGAATTGGGCAACCCTCCATAGGCATGGACACCTCAGGGCCCAGTTGTCTGGTAGTTAGTTGGTATGGTATGTGTGTGTACACTGCACAGTTGACTGGGTTGCAGGCTTGGCGTGGGGAGTGCCTCGCCCATCAACACTAAATGACCCCATTTGCACTTGCATTCCTACTGCTTGCAGTTATTGGGATGTGTCATGTCATAACTCAGTTAGACTCTCTCATTAGCCACATCCAGCACTCCATACTATGGAGTGGAAGGGGAAGTACTACACACAAAGGGGGTGACATGGATGGGCTGTCCTTGCCCAGCGGCACCTTGCAAAGTTGTAACGGTACAAATCAAACTAGTTCAGTGTCACAGTAGCGTAAATTGGAAGGATGGAGACAAGGTACGAACGATCAGGTGGCGTCAGCTTTAGAACGAACACTCAACAGACCGCTTCTTCTTCAATAGCAAACAACCTTGAAAACTAGGCCCGCGAGTCTACTTGAAAACAGACTGTTAATCAATCGCTTTAACCATCCGCTATTTAACTGCAACGACGAGAAAGTTCTGCTGAATCAGACAAATGATCGTAAAGTAGTCTAATATTCTGCTTCGCCCGCTAGTTTGAAGGAACAAGGTCTAAGGTGATAGGTGAGCACATCACAACAAAACCTACACCACACCCCTTCCCCTCCCACCAACTTCGCGCACACACACCTTGTAGTCTCATTCCAACTGCAAGGCACTTCTGCAGGCGGCAGTACGGACACCTGTTGCGCGTCTTCGCTGTCACCAGGCAGTTCCTGGCTCCCCTACACGCGTACTGACTGCTTACTCGCACGCTGCGCCTGAAGAAACTCTTGCATGCTTCGCAAGAAAGGACGCCGAAGTGGTTTCCATTGGCGTGGTCGCCACAGACCCTGCACAGCTGTGTTGTCTTCGCATCATCGCTAGAGACAGTGGTTGAAAACGAGCTTATCCCCTCCCCGGCCATGCTGCTTACACAACGTGCACCCAAGTGCCTTGGCGTTAAAATACCGATAGCACTTCCGGTCACGTACCGAGTCGACTCATAATGCTTCGTCCGTGGGCAATGGCTGCTAAATCACAGTGTCGTGCGCGTGTGCATGGAGGGTACCGGTGTTTATCAGCGCCTGTGCACGGAATGGTCTCTTCCAAGTCTGACATTTCATCACAATTCATGAAATCACAAATGACACAGGCACACTCACTTGCCTGTACACATAAGCTGACATAGTTCTCAGCAACATCCATTTATCTATTTGTCCAAATCATTGGCTACCATGCACTCCTCGTGCCACTAGTGTACAGATGCATCATGCAACCAATGCATAACCTTGTGTGTCACAATCATGACATGCTAGAAGCATGTCTGCACGATGCCATGCATTTCAGAGATATAATTATGTTTTATATATATACCCTACACCACGCACACACCAGTGGGGAGGATTAATACATGCAATTACAATGAACACCCGTATATACCTCAGAGTACCTCTTGAGTTACCGTCCCAACCACCCTTCGTACATGCACTGATGTAGTGTGTGCTAGTCACCTACGGCGATGGATGGACACATATTTCCGGTCACGCGAGTAATTGGTTACTTCTGCCCCCGTAAGAGGCAAAGGGCAGAGTTCTGGACTGTTTACTTTCATTCTATTGCCACCTGACCTTAGCCCCAATCTATTGCCTTATAAGGGGTGACAAAATGTAACTGCGGTTTGACCCCGTGCGCTTCGAATACAAAACAATGCATTCCGCGGAATTTTCGTATTAGATGGCAGAACTACTTGAGGCTATTCTTGTAGGACCTCGCTGAGCTCACATCATCAGCGTCTGCAGCTCCCAGAATCGCAGTGGCTCCATTGTTGATGGCACTGTTCACACATTCAGCACTTCAGTTCTTGCCATCTCAACCTCCTGTGCATGCTGCTAACTAAGGCTATCCCTTTGACAACACATATTCACTTGTACTACAGTACTACTTGTCATAATTCTGCATGTTGCAGTGACCACAACAAACAAATTATTTTACATGCACAGTGCAGTGGGTCTGGGCTAAGCATCAGATCGAGAGGCCCGCTTGCCCTCCACAATCAGATTGAGACCCTTCTCTCCTCGTGTGTGTGTGTGTGTGCTTGCGCGTGTGTGCTTGTGTGTGTGCTTGTGTGTGTGTGTGTGTGTGTGTGTGGTGTGTGTGTGTGTGTGTGTGTGTGTGCAGGAGAGAAGGGCAAAAGGGGCTTCACACACCACACCATAGGCGCACACACACACACCACACAAGGACGAGACATGCAAATACAAGTACATGGACTCATGCAGTCCAACACATGGGCCGTCCTTTACACAACTACTACAAGTTCTACAGGCAACACAACTGATATGACACAGCCACTTCAAAGCCGCACAGAGATCAATGAGGGAAAGGCACACAACTGGCTCATTTCACGGGTTCACATTAGCGCCATCGCCTTACGGGCTGTGGAGAGGGAGCCATGGGTCCCAGTGCATCAGGCCTGCGTGCCAGGTCAGGCTGCATATCTAGTCAGAGCAATAGTTACCCCAATGGGCAGTTGGTGTGGCAGGCAGTCGGTGCAATAGCATCAACTGCAAACTGGAGTGAGTAATAACCATGCGCATGGGATGGGACGAGGCATTCACCACATAATCTCATTGTAACTCAACAAGAGCACACAACAGGCCTTAAGCTCCCAGACTATCAAGCGAAGGAACCCCTGCAGTGACTGCCAGGTTGTCCTAAGGGCCAGCACATCTCAGTGGCAAGTAGAATGGGGGAGAAGTGATAAGGTGGACCCTAGGCTCAGACTCTGCATGTATGTGTATTCCCACAAAGCACCTCGTGTATGCCACACCCAGATATGACCTCCATCCGAGTAGCTTGTGGTCATGGTCCTATGGCTTTCCGCTAGCAAATAAGGGGGTGGGGCTAATACATATGCGCAGTGGTCAGTCCGCTTGTGGAGAGTGTCACAAGGGTTAGTGCTGAGACGGCACTGCCCACATTCACATCCAACCCGTGCATGGCGTTACAACACAAGGCTGCTGTTGTGGCTGCTTGTCATATATAGTGTCAGGTCAAGCCGCCAGCCCATGAGTTACAGGATTGCCAGAAGGACCACCACCGAAGCCACCAGCAGCACACTACAGCCTCCAACTGAGAGACACTGGCCTTAATAACATTACAAGCCACCACTGAATGTGACTACATACATGGGTATAGCAAAGCTGCTTCTCTTTTGCGCCAGGTGGCCACAGCATGCAGAGTGAGAGGTTGAGGGCACACTCTCGTCTTGCCAATGCAGGCATGCAGCAGGTGTTATCAGGTGTTAGCCCCCCACACATGCACACTCCTATATACCAGCAGCTGCAGGATAGGTGCCTGCTTGATGATCTAATACATGAGGTTAATGGACCACTCTGTGACATCAAGGTATCGCCATGCACAGACCTAATGATATTGCACTGTCTGCAAGTGCACATTAAACTGAGCCAGATGTGTAAGTGTCACTGGTGGCACTTCAAACACACAGAAAGACAGGAGAAATGTTTCGGGTTGTCAGCTTTGAGCATTCTACACCGAATAGCTTCTCATTGAGGACTTATCTGATGGTTAGCACGATATGTATTCGGCACTCATTGATTGAACTTGAAAGGTGTTACACTGCACAGTTGAGTGTGAGGAAGAAGGATTCACTGACACATTAACAACAAGGATACAGAGAGGTAGGGTTAGGAAGTGGTTCAGAGAGCAGAGCACAGGTCTTATATCTGGTGGTGAAAGAGTCACTTTATGCACAGACAAACCATCTCGCCCAGACACCACAAACACAGTTAATCAGCTGCCCTGTATACCTCAACGCCTGTCGAACTCCTTTCATAGACATCCTGTCCAGCACTCTCTGTCCTCATCGCTGGCATCCATGTGTCCTTCCTCAAGGCTCGCAGTCTTGGTGACCCCTTACAGTCTACTGACTGCAAGACGACTGCCACGGGTGTGTTTAGGACTAAACATTCAACTGAGTCATCTAATGATCTAAACGAACGGCACAGAACGCTCGAGACTGCCAGTGCCAGTACAACACCCTTGCCCCTATCTACCTACCATTCCAAGTATGACACTGTCAACAGTGATGACATCAAAGGCAATATCACTTGTATCTGAACATTTCCAAGCACATGCAACTGGTTAATTAATCTGAGGGTACTTCAGAAACTAAAACTGAGGTAATGTGTATGACATTTAGTACTAGGCACACATGGATTCAAACATTTCATCGTTAAAGCTGGCACCTGCAAGTCTTTTCTGTATCTCAGTCTCCTGGATGCATTCCTGGCCAATGCTTTTCATCGAAGCTACTGCTAGGAGAATCTTACCAAAGCGCTGGATGTTGCTTGCACCCTTGCTGCCGCAGTAATCCTCAAGAGTCATCAGTAGCTGGTCCTGGATTTGCTGGACATGTGTCTTGGTGCCTTCGTCCAAATCAGGAGTGTCTACACAAGTGGGTGCAAGCACGAGGAAGCACGCATGCGAGAGGAGCAGTGCTCAGGCAGAACAAAACACAGTGAATAAGAAATACAATGTAAGTTAACTACATCTATGGAGCATTGAACAGGGTAACTGTAGCGAATTGCATGCAGTTCTTAGAATTTGTACATTAACAAAGACACCCCAAGCAGTATGTGTACACGTACCTGGATTGAGTAGGACCAGTAGCCGAATGATGACAAACTCCTTGTAATCTAGCTCAAGATCCTTGAAAACTGTCATGATCTCTCCCATGATGCGACCCACAGCGTAGGATGCCAGGGAATGGTTAATGCTATTGCCTGATGCCATTTTGATTCCACTGTGGAAGAGCACGCCTTCGTCAGGTGTTTGTACAACACTGCGGAAGACGAGGCTCAGGATTACCTGGTCAACCCAGCAAGCCCGCAGACACTTCACGCGGTCTTCCCGCGGCAGCTGCATGAACGTAGGAACACTGCGAAACCAATTGCCCAGCATTAAAAAAGATTGCCTACCAGAATCAAGCAAAGGCTTCAAGTCAACTGCTTCAGTTTTGTCGACCTCCTTCATTTGTGTTGGAAACTTGAACATGTCGTTGTGGCTCTGGATGATTGCATCGAGCTCAATGTCAACAAGGGGAACATCTGGGCCTGAGATTAACGTGTCTTTTTGAGGTTTTGGGACGTGAGCAGGATGTGGCTTAACAGGATTCTCCTTAGCCGAGGTAGGTAGCTGTGTGCTGCACTGTTCGAGAGGCTCCAGTGTGTCAGTGGTTGCTTCAGGTAGGGATGATGGGGCACTCACCGAAGGCAAGGCAGACATAGAGCCAGAGGTACTTGAAGCTTTTTCTTTGGTACCAGCCACCATGCTTCCTATGGATCCACAGCCTCCAGAGCGTTGAGGTGAAACTGTAGCACCGAGCTGTGACATTGGGGGCAGTACTCCAAGACCATTGTGCCCGTTGACGGTGTATCCCGGCATGGTACGCACATCAAAAGGCACAGGGCCGGCTGCCACTGCCTGAGGGGAGGGGAAAGTGGTGGGCGGGGTCCAGTAGGCACCCACACACTGCGTGCGGTAGGCAGAGGGTGCACATGTTCTCTCTTGCTGCTCATCTGGAATAAAGAGGAGAAAGAACAGCACATGGCTTCAATGAACAGTGCATGGCCATACATAGCCATAATATGTTACACATGTCATGAATTCTAACTATATAGGCAGTCTTGTTCCTTCTATCGGCAACCATAGAAATACAATCACGGGAGGTGGAGCTAGTGTCAAAGGACAACCTTCCATATATGCAAAAACAGTCCATACATTCTAATGGTCCTAATGGAATAAGTGCCAGAAACAGTTCCAGAACATGCCCCTCTTCCTGTACCCGTCTGAACCCCCAGCCACAGGCACGCGGTGTGAATACACAACTAGTGGAGTTAATGAGTGAATGGGGTCATGTACCTGCCTGTGCATGTATGTGTGCACATCTCACTCAGTGTGTGTGAAAGTGTGGCATATATGTGTTCTCACACTCACAAATCCACACACACACACACCATAACGCGCACGCGCATCCACACACACAGACAGTTGGACACACACACACGCACGCACGCACACGCACGCACAGTGTGGCTGAGCGTATCATCATCAGTGGATGCAGCACTAGCTCCTGTTGACAAATAATTTATCTATCTATCTATCTATCTATCTATCAGTCCTTACCAAGCGACACCCCCAAGGTGTCGTCTGCCCCCAACACGGCAACCCAGTAGCCTCACCTATGCGTTTAATCATTCCAACTGCAAGGCACTTCTGCAGGCGGCAGTACGGACACCTGTTGCGCGTCTTCGCTGTCACCAGGCAGTTCCTGGCTCCCCGACACGCGTACTGACTGCTTACTCGCACGCTGCGCCTAAAGAAACTCTTGCATGCTTCGCAAGAAAGGACGCCGAAGTGGTTTCCACTGGCGTGGTCGCCACAGACCCTGCATAGTCCACCACTGGTGGCGTCATCTCTCCCGTTGGTTTCGTAGTCGGAGCAGTTGGCAGCTAGCATCGTCAAGAGTTCTCCTGCCAGTTACGTTCACTTACCGTATAATTATACACTCTGTCACACCTCGCTCCTCGGTGGTCAGATGCGCGGAAGTCTAGGTTTTTGTGGCTTGACCCCAGCGGGAAATACGAATCACCTTTTCACACGTGCACACAGCACACTATTCAGCATTCAGATTCTACATGAGGGGAACTACAATGTGTCGCATGAACGCACGTACCCTCTACTACATGTGCCGGTTTGCATGCGTCGAATGCACGAAGCAACACATTCAACAATATGCCCAGAAGACCAATCTGTCTGCAGCAGGGTATTTGATTCATTCCATTATGTGGTCTTCTGAGATAGTGAAATCAGATCTGACTCTGCAGCTAGGCGTAATGGATAGTGCCTTACTCTTAGTAATAGACGTCTGTGTGTTTACCAGTTTATTATGTTTGTTTTATTATACATTGCGTATTGCCTCTTCCGTTTAACCGCATGTGCAATGGTTTACCTTAGCTGAAGCTCACACAAGCATCTCATGCACTGTGCATGACTGCGCACACTACGCCATCTGTGCATTGGGCATGCACAATCGTGCATGGACATTTGCTTGCACACTTGCATGTGCGTTATACAGAAAGAGGCAGCATTGTACGCGCATATAAGGCAATGTGTGTAAACACTGGCTGTTGCAGCTTGGGTTGTTAGATCAAAGGCAGCAACTGTGCGTTATTTTTGGATAACGCACAGTTGCCTTATTTAGAAGCGTATAACGCATTGTTTGTTTTATAATGCATTGCTTCAAACATGGCTCTTTTATTTATATGTCCAATCAGTGTCCAACCTAATGCAAACATTTATTCTTACGCTTCAAGAAAACATCTTTGATGTTCATCACCTTGTGGACTTTCCCATGACAGTAGACAATATGTCTGTTACAAATGTATCCCATAGTGCAAGCATGACAGACATCCACTCCATGCCGCACGCCATGCTTTATAGGTAAAACGTTTCCAGCTACTGTAGCTACTGTAAAATGCCCAAGTGATTGTAATATTTGTGGCCATTCATATAATAGAAAGGTCGGTATCATTCGTTTGATAATGATTCGATAGAGAAAGAGTTTGAACTGCAACAAGCCAGTTATCACATGGCCCCTCGGGCGCTTAGCTAATTTATCGCCCTCGGACGCTTCGTGCTCTCGTGTGATAAGTTAGCCAGCGCCCTCGAGGCCATGTGATAACTAGTACTTCCATACATGTATATATGCATGCTCGTTTCACAACCATGCAGAGTCCATTATTACTATCTGAGTGCATCACGTACAAAAAGTACACTAGGGCAAACTGCCCCATGCAGCACTGTTCTTATGTAAGTACAATCTGTATAGGCACCATGTGTTGCTGCCTGCTGTATACTTTGATGTCCACACACTTGTTTTCAAGCTACAATGCACATATTATAGGTAAGCTGTGATTGTCATGTATGACATTATTAACCCTCGGCGCACATGGGCCGCAGGGTTACAGTAGTTGGGTATGTTTGTGTGTGTGTGTCCGGTTCATTTTTTTCAAACATGGCCAAGAAGACCTACGGATCAACTCAGCGCTACAGCTTGAGTTATAACGTGTTCTTTTGTAAAACAGCCTCTTCGAGAAGATATATACAGAATTCAAGTGGCAGCCATATTGGCGCACCGGTCGGCAATTTTGCTTGCCCTCGCAGGCACCCGAGCATATATCCATTCATGTGACGTTGCTCTCGACCATGTGTGTTTTTGTTATGAGCTTTGCCATTGTGTTTGGCGCGAAGCTATATAGCGCACGTGTGTATCTTCATCACTGGACGTTGATCTCCACTACGTGCAGTTGTTCGCTTGAAGGAAGGTATGGTCCTATATAACTTCTAAATAACATAAGATTGGGATACTGAAACTTTCTAAAATATAGCTATACCTTCTTGCGCCGAGGGTTTAGCACTATAGTTCGAATTAGAGTTTAATCCTATCGCTATGCAGTTGCTTTCTTCAGCAGAAATTGCATCTGGTAGCTAATGTCCATGCAACTTAGAGTTTGTGCCCTAGCATCTTACAGACAAGGAAAGGGGGTCAACACACATATGCATGGTTCCTTTGCGACAAAAGATAAGAGTATTACATTAACGGTCAGCACCGAACATCAATTCAAACCTGTGAGGCACTTCACAACATTCTTGCATTCGTGCAACGGAACGGAAGTTAGCACATTAACAAGAAAGGGGGGGGGGGGGAATGTGATGTGTAGTTCTCTGTGGATCCCAGCTGCAAGCTGGGTCTGCTAGTGTACAAGCTCCAGACCAAAATGCCGGATGGGATGGAAAAGTGTGATCAAATATAATTGTGATCAAGATTTCCTTTCTGCCATCACACACCGGATGCAATCCCAGTCCTCTGATAGTACTTATACATAGGTTGGCACACTGGGTTACATTGCCACTATCGAGCACCGGCCACCAGGGGACGCAGTGCAATTAGAGCTACTTATAGCCAGTCCTGCATGCATGCATGAAATGTAATTACACACAACTTTACACGCTGAGAAAGATCACACTGACCTAAAACGTTTGCTTGAGGCATATTGAGCAGTTCATGTAGCAACGACAAAAGGGGGTTAACTAGTGAAATGCAAGGCATTGTGGGGGCGAGCAAATACTCACAAACACATGCACATGCCCTGGGCCACATCCACACACACATAGCTACATGATAAACTTCCTCAATAGCTGCAGGGGACTCTTGCACCCAAGGCTGCCCCAATAATCACAGTGGACTTTGCTGTATTGTGTCAAAAAGTGTAACTCTCTCTGTCTTTTTAATTTGTTGACACTGTTGCAGCCTTCTTGCTTTGTCCTCCGCACCCTCCAAAGCCCTTCTCTGTTTCTCCCTGTGCTGATGCTGCAGGAGCCTTTGTGTCTCTTGTGCATCGTCATCAGGTCCAATGTCTGGCATGGCATAAACTTCCTCAATAGCTGCAGGGGACTCCTGCACCCAAGGCTGCTCCAATGATGGCAATGGACTTTGCTGTATTGTGCCAGCCTCAGCACTCTCCAAAGCCCTTCTCTCTCTGTCCCTGTGCTGACGCGGCAGGGGCCTTTGTGTCTTAAGTGTGCCTTCATCTGCTGCAGCCTTTCTCTTTCTGTCCATGTTTGCGCTTTAGAATTCCTTGCCCACCCCCTCCTGTCACAAGGAGGCCACTGTCCAACCCAGTCCTATGGTGGAGCATACAACGTTAGACAGGCCCAACTTCGGTGATTGCTAGCTGTAGAACCTAACCATGAAGGGTACAGCACACTGCTCACCTACGTACCCTGCGCTGTTCTTGTGGAGGCTGTGAACAGGGTGTGAAGCGCTACAATGTAGACATAGCTATCTGCGGTGACAGCTAGCTATAGAACCTAACCATGAAGGATACAGCACCCTGCGTACCTTCCCGGAGGTGGCCTTGTGTATGCCACGATGAAACGAACTCCTTGTCAGGCGCCCGCGTCTATTTGCTGGGTTTAAGGCGTGCTCCCATGAGGACGTATGGACCAGGATTGGTATATGCACGACGTACGTACCATCAATGGTGTGGACGCGACGTACGAACGTACATACCATATAATATAGTATTGACACGACGCAAGACCCAACCAACCAACCACCCAAGGACCCAAACTTCCGGTTTTCACACCACCCAGACGAGAGGGGCTTCGCTTCACTCGCCCCAATCTTGGATGTTTTGACTACGAAGGTGTTCATCAGCTAAAAAAACTATTCATAAAAACTAAAATAACCTTTTGCCACTGCTACATGAACTGCTCAATATCGTACTGCTACATGAACTGCTCAATATCATACTGCTACATGAACTGCTCAATATCATACTGCTACGTGAACTGCTCAATATCGTACTGCTACGTGAACTGCTCAATATCATACTGCTACATGAACTGCTCAATATCATACTGCTACGTGAACTGCTCAATATCGTACTGCTACGTGAACTGCTCAATATCATACTGCTACATGAACTGCTCAATATCATACTGCTACGTGAACTGCTCAATATCGTACTGCTACGTGAACTGCTCAATATCATACTGCTACATGAACTGCTCAATATCATACTGCTACATGAACTGCTCAATATCGTACTGCTACGTGAACTGCTCAATATCATACTGCTACATGAACTGCTCAATATCGTACTGCTACATGAACTGCTCAATATCATACTGCTACATGAACTGCTCAATATCGTACTGCTACGTGAACTGCTCAATATCATACTGCTACATGAACTGCTCAATATCGTACTGCTACGTGAACTGCTCAATATCATACTGCTACATGAACTGCTCAATATCGTACTGCTACGTGAACTGCTCAATATCATACTGCTACATGAACTGCTCAATATCGTACTGCTACGTGAACTGCTCAATATCATACTGCTACATGAACTGCTCAATATCGTACTGCTACATGAACTGCTCAATATCATACTGCTACATGAACTGCTCAATATCGTACTGCTACGTGAACTGCTCAATATCATACTGCTACATGAACTGCTCAATATCGTACTGCTACGTGAACTGCTCAATATCATACTGCTACATGAACTGCTCAATATCGTACTGCTACGTGAACTGCTCAATATCATACTGCTACATGAACTGCTCAATATCGTACTGCTACATGAACTGCTCAATATCGTACTGCTACATGAACTGCTCAATATCATACTGCTACATGAACTGCTCAATATCATACTGCTACGTGAACTGCTCAATATCATACTGCTACGTGAACTGCTCAATATCGTACTGCTACGTGAACTGCTCAATATCATACTGCTACATGAACTGCTCAATATCGTACTGCTACATGAACTGCTCAATATCATACTGCTACATGAACTGCTCAATATCATACTGCTACGTGAACTGCTCAATATCATACTGCTACATGAACTGCTCAATATCGTACTGCTACGTGAACTGCTCAATATCATACTGCTACATGAACTGCTCAATATCATACTGCTACATGAACTGCTCAATATCATACTGCTACGTGAACTGCTCAATATCATACTGCTACGTGAACTGCTCAATATCATACTGCTACATGAACTGCTCAATATCATACTGCTACGTGAACTGCTCAATATCATACTGCTACATGAACTGCTCAATATCATACTGCTACGTGAACTGCTCAATATCATACTGCTACATGAACTGCTCAATATCGTACTGCTACATGAACTGCTCAATATCGTACTGCTACATGAACTGCTCAATATCGTACTGCTACGTGAACTGCTCAATATCATACTGCTACGTGAACTGCTCAATATCATACTGCTACATGAACTGCTCAATATCATACTGCTACGTGAACTGCTCAATATCATACTGCTACGTGAACTGCTCAATATCATACTGCTACTTGAACTGCTCAATATCGTACTGCTACATGAACTGCTCAATATCGTACTGCTACATGAACTGCTCAATATCGTACTGCTACATGAACTGCTCAATATCATACTGCTACATGAACTGCTCAATATCATACTGCTACATGAACTGCTCAATATCATACTGCTACGTGAACTGCTCAATATCATACTGCTACATGAACTGCTCAATATCATACTGCTACGTGAACTGCTCAATATCATACTGCTACGTGAACTGCTCAATATCATACTGCTACATGAACTGCTCAATATCATACTGCTACGTGAACTGCTCAATATCATACTGCTACATGAACTGCTCAATATCATACTGCTACGTGAACTGCTCAATATCATACTGCTACGTGAACTGCTCAATATCATACTGCTACGTGAACTGCTCAATATCATACTGCTACATGAACTGCTCAATATCATACTGCTACGTGAACTGCTCAATATCATACTGCTACGTGAACTGCTCAATATCATACTGCTACGTGAACTGCTCAATATCGTACTGCTACGTGAACTGCTCAATATCGTACTGCTACGTGAACTGCTCAATATCATACTGCTACATGAACTGCTCAATATCATACTGCTACTTGAAGTGCTCAATATCATACTGCTACGTGAACTGCTCAATAACATACTGCTACGTGAACTGCTCAATATCGTACTGCTACGTGAACTGCTCAATATCATACTGCTACATGAACTGCTCAATATCATACTGCTACGTGAACTGCTCAATATCATACTGCTACGTGAACTGCTCAATATCATACTGCTACGTGAACTGCTCAATATCGTACTGCTACGTGAACTGCTCAATATCATACTGCTACATGAACTGCTCAATATCATACTGCTACGTGAACTGCTCAATATCATACTGCTACGTGAACTGCTCAATATCATACTGCTACGTGAACTGCTCAATAACATACTGCTACGTGAACTGCTCAATATCATACTGCTACATGAACTGCTCAATATCATACTGCTACGTGAACTGCTCAATATCATACTGCTACATGAACTGCTCAATATCATACTGCTACATGAACTGCTCAATATCGTACTGCTACGTGAACTGCTCAATATCATACTGCTACATGAACTGCTCAATATCATACTGCTACATGAACTGCTCAATATCATACTGCTACATGAACTGCTCAATATCATACTGCTACATGAACTGCTCAATATCATACTGCTACGTGAACTGCTCAATATCATACTGCTACGTGAACTGCTCAATATCGTACTGCTACGTGAACTGCTCAATATCATACTGCTACGTGAACTGCTCAATATCATACTGCTACGTGAACTGCTCAATATCATACTGCTACTTGAAGTGCTCAATATCATACTGCTACATGAACTGCTCAATATCGTACTGCTACATGAACTGCTCAATATCATACTGCTACGTGAACTGCTCAATATCATACTGCTACATGAACTGCTCAATATCATACTGCTACGTGAACTGCTCAATATCATACTGCTACATGAACTGCTCAATATCATACTGCTACGTGAACTGCTCAATATCATACTGCTACATGAACTGCTCAATATCATACTGCTACGTGAACTGCTCAATATCGTACTGCTACGTGAACTGCTCAATATCATACTGCTACATGAACTGCTCAATATCATACTGCTACGTGAACTGCTCAATATCATACTGCTACGTGAACTGCTCAATATCGTACTGCTACGTGAACTGCTCAATATCATACTGCTACGTGAACTGCTCAATATCATACTGCTACGTGAACTGCTCAATATCATACTGCTACTTGAAGTGCTCAATATCATACTGCTACATGAACTGCTCAATATCGTACTGCTACATGAACTGCTCAATATCATACTGCTACGTGAACTGCTCAATATCATACTGCTACATGAACTGCTCAATATCATACTGCTACGTGAACTGCTCAATATCATACTGCTACATGAACTGCTCAATATCATACTGCTACGTGAACTGCTCAATATCATACTGCTACATGAACTGCTCAATATCATACTGCTACGTGAACTGCTCAATATCATACTGCTACGTGAACTGCTCAATATCATACTGCTACGTGAACTGCTCAATATCATACTGCTACGTGAACTGCTCAATATCATACTGCTACATGAACTGCTCAATATCATACTGCTACTTGAAGTGCTCAATATCATACTGCTACATGAACTGCTCAATATCGTACTGCTACATGAACTGCTCAATATCACACTGCTACGTGAACTGCTCAATATCGTACTGCTACTTGAAGTGCTCAATATCATACTGCTACGTGAACTGCTCAATATCATACTGCTACGTGAACTGCTCAATAACATACTGCTACGTGAACTGCTCAATATCGTACTGCTACGTGAACTGCTCAATATCGTACTGCTACGTGAACTGCTCAATATCGTACTGCTACGTGAACTGCTCAATATCATACTGCTACATGAACTGCTCAATATCATACTGCTACGTGAACTGCTCAATATCATACTGCTACATGAACTGCTCAATAACATACTGCTACGTGAACTGCTCAATATCATACTGCTACATGAACTGCTCAATATCATACTGCTACGTGAACTGCTCAATATCATACTGCTACGTGAACTGCTCAATATCATACTGCTACGTGAACTGCTCAATATCATACTGCTACGTGAACTGCTCAATATCATACTGCTACATGAACTGCTCAATATCATACTGCTACATGAACTGCTCAATATCATACTGCTACGTGAACTGCTCAATATCATACTGCTACGTGAACTGCTCAATATCATACTGCTACGTGAACTGCTCAATATCATACTGCTACATGAACTGCTCAATATCATACTGCTACGTGAACTGCTCAATATCATACTGCTACACGAACTGCTCAATATCATACTGCTACGTGAACTGCTCAATAACATACTGCTACGTGAACTGCTCAATATCGTACTGCTACGTGAACTGCTCAATATCATACTGCTACATGAACTGCTCAATATCATACTGCTACGTGAACTGCTCAATATCATACTGCTACGTGAACTGCTCAATATCATACTGCTACGTGAACTGCTCAATATCGTACTGCTACGTGAACTGCTCAATATCATACTGCTACATGAACTGCTCAATATCATACTGCTACGTGAACTGCTCAATATCGTACTGCTACGTGAACTGCTCAATATCATACTGCTACATGAACTGCTCAATATCATACTGCTACATGAACTGCTCAATATCATACTGCTACGTGAACTGCTCAATATCATACTGCTACGTGAACTGCTCAATATCATACTGCTATGTGAACTGCTCAATATCGTACTGCTACGTGAACTGCTCAATATCATACTGCTACGTGAACTGCTCAATATCGTACTGCTACATGAACTGCTCAATATCGTACTGCTACATGAACTGCTCAATATCATACTGCTACGTGAACTGCTCAATATCGTACTGCTACGTGAACTGCTCAATATCATACTGCTACATGAACTGCTCAATATCATACTGCTACATGAACTGCTCAATATCATACTGCTACGTGAACTGCTCAATATCATACTGCTACGTGAACTGCTCAATATCATACTGCTACATGAACTGCTCAATATCATACTGCTACGTGAACTGCTCAATATCATACTGCTACGTGAACTGCTCAATATCGTACTGCTACGTGAACTGCTCAATATCATACTGCTACATGAACTGCTCAATATCATACTGCTACGTGAACTGCTCAATATCGTACTGCTACGTGAACTGCTCAATATCGTACTGCTACGTGAACTGCTCAATATCATACTGCTACATGAACTGCTCAATATCATACTGCTACGTGAACTGCTCAATATCATACTGCTACGTGAACTGCTCAATATCATACTGCTACATGAACTGCTCAATATCATACTGCTCTGTATACCTCAAAAACAAGTTTTATTGTCATAGCATGAGCCTCTACCACATCACCATAGACCTATGTATCATGACCATAATTATTGCATGTATACAAGAAGAAATGCTCTCTGCAAAAAGTGCATGCGACAGATTGACAAGGGATCTATACTGTCCATCTGTTCACTGCAACTACTTCAAGAAATTAAGAATTTGGGCGAGGGCTGAGGGGTGTGTCTGGTACTAGGCACACATGGATTCAAGCATTTCATCGTTCAAGCTGGCATCTGCAAGAAGTTTCCGTATTTCCACTTCCTGAACGAACTCCTGGCAAATGCTCTTCAATGAAGCTACTGCTAGGAGAATCTTACCGAAACGCTGGATGTTGCTTGCACCCTTGCTGCCGCAGTAATCCTCAAGGGTCATCAGTAGCTGGTCCTGGATTTGCTGGACATGTGTCTTGGTGCCTTCGTCCAAATCAGGAGTGTCTACACACGTGGGTGCAGGTACGAGGAAGCACGCATGCGAGAGAGAATCAGGAGCAGTGCTCAGGCAGAAAAACATAGTGAATAAGGAATATGTATATACATGGTTGCAATGGACACCATATTTGGACATTTTATTATGTTTTAGGATCCATTAGCATAGCATTTGCAACCACTCAGTCCATTATAATAATATTGAAATTTGCAAGTAATGAGTTAATACGTCTCTGCTGTGTGTGCTGCTTTTGTTTATTGCTTCCTTTGCTATGCACTTTGTTTTCAGTGTTATACTGCGTGTGTTTGTTAGTAGGCCTTAA
>OX465051.1:423096-435596 GCA_949841015.1 Aplysina aerophoba
CATATTAATGAGCCACCAAGTTCCGGTGGCTCAGAACAAGACCCTTCCTCCCCGACCGATGACGTCAGTTTGTAAAAAATGGAGGGGAGGAAGCGGTCTGGCTAGCGAGACTAACCCTGGCTTGCGTGGCTGAAGCTCCGCGTTAGGGTGTAGGCTATGAGTTCAGGCCCCGGGTCGTGGTTCTTTTTCTCCATCGATAAAGTTCTGCTGAATCGGAGACAAATGATTGTAAAGTATCCTATTCTAATATTCTGCTTCGCCCGCAAGTTTAAAGGAACAAGGTCTAAGGTGATAGGTAAGCACATAACAACAAAACCTGTACCACACCCCTTCCCGAGCCTCGCGTAGCCAGACTGCTTTCGCCAGGAGATAAGGGTCTGGTATAATGCCTATGCGCGGCTTGTGCAGAACCCCCCGGAATGGGAGATCAATTGCACATGGATTAACAGGACATTTGGATAACAGCTACGCGAATGTCACTAACCAAAACCAGCGCGCGCACCGCCCCAAGAAGCCAGTCACCCGTTCCTCTCTCCGTGCAAAATGTTCCATTCCAAATCGGCACTTTCCCATTCCAAATTTAATATTCCATTTCCCGACACGAACAGCCGTGCACAAAGCCATGCACGCAGCTGCACGATGCAACTTCGACCAAATTAACCATTAAATATTTTACAAGCAACAAATATGTTAAAGGAACTTTCTGTAGATATGTATATATAAAAAAGGAATTTACTGGTATTCTTGATATTTATTCATATATATTATTTGTTGCCTAAAAAGGGTGTGTATTAGTTGCTTCTCAGAAGGTCCAACCCGGGCCTCGATAGATATGGTTCAAACCCATTGGGGGAGACCAGCCACCGGAATTTACTGGTATTCTTGATATTTATTCATATATATTATTTGTTGCCAAAAAGGCTGCATTAGTTGCTTCTCAGAAGGTCCAACCCAGCCCTCGACAGATATGGTTCAAACCCATTGGGGGAGACCATTAAATATGTTACAACCAACAAATATGTTAACGGGACCCTCCGAGGCCAACACTGCATGCAATGCGTGTGGCTGACCTTGCCGCTCGCATGCGTGCACGACTTTGGTTTCGAACCCTGGAGATTCGGATTGGCACGCTGAGTGATTTCACAACACGCCGCGCACCGCCTATGGAAGTAAAGTGATTTCTCCTACTTATAAGCCCGGGCATATTAGCGCGCGGTGGTAAAAGTTGCAAAACGGTCGCGACCTTGGAACAACTAACAGCCATGCATGGCGAGGCAGTCTAGATAGGTAGACCCTCTCCATGGGCGACCAGAGCAGGGCAGTCTAGACAGATAGACCCTTTCCATGGGCGAGCAGGGTGGGACAACCTAAATAGGTAGACACTCTGCATACAGGCAGTCTAGCAAGCTAGTCCCTCTCAATAGTAGATACACCTTTTAGTCCAGCATGTTTGACACTACATCCTCTGGTAAGCACACCTGGGAGTGGTGTGTGGGGACGACTGAGGTGCTGGCCCGTGTCTGTTTGCAGACATGATGGCTTGGCTTGGTAGGTGCCTTTCCTCAACTTCTGGATACCATGCTGCCAGATGTTAGCAGTAAACATGTGCTTGCGTGTATGGTGAAGGTGTACATGTCTTGTGTCGTGTGCACTCCACAGACACCTGTACCATGTGGTACTATATACAACGTGACAAGTCAAACCATAGTATCAATTTATATCAATAATGATTGCATGTATACAAGAAGAAATGCTCTCTGCAAAAAGTGCATGCGACAGATTGACGAGGGATCTACACTGCCCATCTGTTTACTGTAGCTACTTCAAGAAATTAAGAATTTGGGTGAGGGCTGAAGTGTGTGTCTGGTACTAGGCACACATGGATTCAAGCATTTCATCGTTCAAGCTGGCACCTGCAAGAAGCTTCCGTATTTCCACTTCCTGAACGAACTCCTGGCAAATGCTCTTCAATGAAGCTACTGCTAGGAGAATCTTACCGAAGCGCTGGATGCTGCTCGCACCCTTGCTGCCGCAGTAATCCTCAAGGGTCATCAGTAGCTGGTCCTGGATTTGCTGAACATGTGTCTTGGTGCCTTCCTCCAGATCAGGAGTGTCTACACATGTGGGTGCAAGCAGAGGAAGCATGCATGCAAGAGAGAATCAGGAGCAGTGCCCTGGCAGAAAAGCACAGTGAATAAGGAATACAATGTAAGCTAAATACATAATTATATGGCTGCAATGGACACCATATTTGGACATTTTATTATGTTTTAGGATCCATTTTGCATAGTATTTGCAACCACTCAATCCATTATACATTGAAATTTGCAAGTAATGAGTTAATACGTCTCTGCTGTGTGTACTTTTGTTTATTACTTCCTTTGCTATGCACTTTGCTTTCTGTGTTATACTGTGTGTGTTTGTTAGTAGGCCTTAATTCAGTTGTGTGGGCTGTCCATGAAGTAGTAGACCATGGACTACGAGCTCCAATCTCTAGTTGAGGTGGCAAGCAACGTAGAAAAAGCCAGGAGCATGCAGTTTCTCAGATGGGCAGCAAGGGCCAGGGAAACAGGTTGAAACGAAACTAGCATGTTAACTGCATGTATGATGTGTTAAATTCAACTCCAATACAAACTAGAGCATTCATATACTTGTACAGGAACACATGTGCACACACACACCTGGATTGAGTAGGACCAGTAGCCGAATGATGACAAACTCCTTGTAATCTAGCTCAAGATCCTTGAAAACTGTGATGAGCTCTCCCATGATGCGACTCACAATGTAGGATGTCAGGGAGTGCTTAATGCTGCCGCCTGTTGCCATTTTGATTCCACCGTGGAAGAGCAAGCCCTCGCCAGGTGTTTGTACAACACTGCGGAAGACGAGGCTCAGGACTGCCTGATCAACCCAGCAAGCCCGCAGACACTTCACACGGTTTTCCTGTCGCAGCTGCATGAACGTAGGAACACTGCGAAACCAACTGCCAAGCATTAAAACGGATTGCCTACCAGCAACAATCAAGGGTTTGACGTCAACTGCTTCAGTTTTGTCGACCTCCTTCACTTGCGTAGGAAACTTGAACATGTCGTTGTGGCTGTGGATGAGTGCATCGAGGTCAACGTCAACAAGTGGAACATCTGGGCCTGAGATTAACGTGTCTTTTTGAGGTTTTGGGACGTGAGCAGGATGTGGCTTAACAGGATTCTCCTTGGCCGAGGTAGGTAGCTGTGTGCTGCACTGTTCGAGAGCCTCCAGTGTGTCAGTGGATGCTTCCGGCAGTGATGATGGGGCACTCACCGAAGGCAAGGCAGCAATAGAGCCAGAGGTACTTGAAGTGTTTTCTTTGGTATCAGCTACCAAGCTTCCTACAAAGCCACAGGCTCCAGAGCGTTGAGGTGAAACTGTAGCACCGAGCTGTGACATTGGGGGCAGTACTCCAAGACCATTGTGCCCGTTGACGGTGTATCCCGGCATGGTACGCACATCAAAGGGCACAGGGCCGGCTGCCACTGCCTGAGGGGAGGGGAAAGTGGTGGGCGGGGTCCAGTAGGCACCCACACACTGCGTGGGGTAGGCAGAGGGTGCACATGTTCTCTCTTGCTGCACGTCTGTGTGGATAAAGAAGGGCGGCACATGGCATCAAAGAACAGTGCATTGCCATGCATACCTTGGTGTCAACTGGACCATTAACCAAAATTAATACTAGCAGAATGTCATAAATTCTAACTACACAGCCTTGTTCCTTCTCTTGGCAACCATAAAACACACAATGGCCACAGCTGGCTAGTGCCAAAGGACAGTCTATGTATGCAAAAAGCACATACATCCCTAGGTCCTAATGGAACATGGCGGCAGATGTAGGGGGGCTGGGTGGTATCAGCTTTCCTTCTAATGTGCCAGAGGACAGCCCTCCTCTGTGTACACACAAGGTTCATTCAGCTATTCAACTCAAGTGTCAGAACAACTTCAGGGCATGACCCGCTTGCTGCACTCATCTCTACCCCCAGCCACAGGTATGCAGTGTGCATACATCCCTGGGCGAGTACATGAATTGGGTTCACTGCCTGTTATGTACATACCTGTCAATGGAAATGTGCACATCTCAGTGTACATGTGTATGTGTGTGTGTGTGTGTGTGCGCGTGTGTCTGTCTGTCTGTCTGTCTGTCTGTGTGTATGCATGTGTGCGTGCGCGTGTTTGTCTGTCTGTGTGTATGCATGTGTGTGTGTGTGTGTGTGTGTGTGTGTGTGTGTGTGTGTGTGTGTGTGTGTGTGTGTGTGTGTGTGTGTGTGTGTGTGTGTGTGTGTGTGTGTGTGTGTGTGTGTGTGTGTGTGTGTGTGTGTGTGTGTGTGTGTGTGTGTGTGTGTGTGTGTGTGTGTGTGTGTGTGTGTGTGTGTGTGTGTGTGTGTGTGTGTGTGTGTGTGCATGGTGCTAAAATATCGACCACAGAGCAAGAAATGGAAGCCTGGAGATGCCTCACTCTGTTGGATAGATGTTATCAACAGGGACCCGTCCAAAATTGTGCACTGGAAAGAGCTAGTGGAGAACAGGTACCAGTGGCAATCGAACGTCCTCCTGCTGACGATCAGTGACAATCATACATCCACTGCTCCTGCGACCAGCTCTATGACCCCCATCTGATGGTGAACCTTGCGATCTCGGCCAATGTCCAACCATGGACATTGTGTACAGAGGAGAGAGGAGGTGTGTTTGTGTGTGTGTGTGTGCACTCTAAAGTATTGTATGGGCGCTAATCCTCCCACCCCCCTCCCCCCAATTACCAATCAACACTCGTACACATCCCACCTTGGGTTAGTCGCCTCATTCCAACTGCAAGGCACTTCTGCAGACGGCAAAATGGGCACCTGTTGCGCGTCTTCGCTGTCACCAGGCAGTTCCTGGCTCCCCTACACGCGTACTGACTGCTTACTCGCACGCTGCGCCTGAAGAAACTCCTGCATGCTTCGCAAGAAAGGACGCCGAAGTGACTTCCACTGGCGTGGTCGCCACAGACCCTGCATAGTCCACCACTGGTGGCGTCATCTCTCCCGTTGGTTTCGTAGCCGAAGCAGTTAGCTGCCAACATTACCAACGCCCGTGTGTAGCTGCAGCCAGGACACACGCATACTACACACTGTCGGAAAGCATTTTTTATATAGTGCCAATCCTGCAGCTCCCCACAGGGATGTGATTACAGGATGTGGGCGAATCGGATACATTTCCTCTATTCTGAAATTTGTCTTTATAGTGACCATTTCTGTTGAATGTAAGTATAAAATCGCTCTTGGTTGCATATAGCCATGCACATGACCTGTATGGTTGTTCATTTGAACAGCTTTGTCCGCATGCAAGCATACATCATTGCCATGCACGTGCACTCCACCAATATGTTTGCACAATGCCACAAATCAGTTCCCAGTGAAGTTGAAATGCTACTTACAAAGTCACCCTGATCCTAGCCCAAAGCAACCGCACATGGCCGCGTATATACACTTGGACATCTAGAGCACTCACATCCTGTCACAGGGCACAACCAACTAAACTAACTGTGTGGTCGTCCCCAATTCCTGGTCCATTGGTTGATGTACACTGGGGTATATAGTAGTACTGCATAGCCTGGTATTCACCAGAAGGTCAATACTACAGGAAACAACAATAATACAGGAATCAATTTGTATTGACCTGGTCAGGTTTGGCGTAATTATCCAGTGATTATTGCCACACATCACTATAGCCTCACACTGGGCTTCAGTGTAACAATCCCCATCCTGCCATAGAGTGCACAGTCACGCTTACGACTGCTAGCCTCCACCTGCTTCTGTTGAAACCACAAGTGTTCTACTTGGGGTGGATACAGAAGCAACCAGTCATCCAGCAATTACCATCAGTATGCCACACTGACGAGGCCCAACAAGACCGAAACAGTTGTCTGTGGCTCTTCCATCTTTGTTTGTTGGATGACTGGGGAGGCGATCACTGGTTGCTACAAATAGGACTTCGGTCCCCCTGACCAGGAATCAATTTGTATTGACCTGGTCAGGTTTGGCGTAATTATCCAGTGATAATTGCCACACATCAAGGTCAATACTAGTTTGCACAGCATGTGCATTCTGTGACCACTAACTAGTGGGCCTGCAAGTAAATTTACAAATGTGAAATTAATTAATAAACTCCTAGCGTAGAGTTCACTGTCCGCCTGTTTGCCTTCTTCGTAGGTTGTCTGTGTTGTGTCCAGTACCATGTTGAGCTTCCTCTCTCGTTCTGTCTGTTGCTGAGTCCTCTCTGGTCTGGACACTCCTTCTGCCCCTCCTTCTTGCTAAGAGGCGCTGTCGTTGTTGTGTCCTGCCCTGATTGCAAAATCGTGAACTACAGCACAGAATGATCCCTGCCAGTAAGAAGGCAATAGCGGTGATAGCTACAATTGGTCGGTGAATGACTGTGGCCTGCAGGAGAGTGAAGGGGAGGGGAGTCCAGCACTGCACCACATGCACACACAGACACAGAGGCATATGCAGACATGCATGCACACACACACAAACACTTGGACACACGCACACACACGTACACTCAGACACACGCACACACACGCGTGCGCGTGCACACACACACAGGCACTCACATATCCAGCTCCATATGAAATTTGTAGTAGCTGCATGCAGGTGGGGGGAGGGATGAACAAGAGCACCAAAGGTGGGGGGAGGGGTGCAGCAGGTGGGGGGAGGGGTGAAGCACAGCACCAAAAGGTGGGGGGAGGAGTGAAGCACAGCACCAAACGTGGGGGGAGGGGTGAAGCACAGCACCAAACGTGGGGGGAGGGGTGAAGCACAGCACCAAAGGTGGGGGGAGGAGTGAAGCACAGCACCAAACGTGGGGGGAGGGGTGAAGCACAGCACCAAACGTGGGGGGAGGGGTGAAGCACAGCACCAAAGGTGGGGGGAGGAGTGAAGCACAGCACCAAAGGTGGGGGGAGGAGTGAAGCACAGCACCAAAGGTGGGGGGAGGAGTGAAGCACAGCACCAAAGGTGGGGGGAGGAGTGAAGCACAGCACCAAAGGTGGGGGGAGGAGTGAAGCACAGCACCAAAGGTGGGGGGAGGAGTGAAGCACAGCACCAAAGGTGGGGGGAGGAGTGAAGCACAGCACCAAAGGTGGGGGGAGGAGTGAAGCACAGCACCAAAGTTCTACACATACATGTTTCTAGTTGCTACAATGAACCCGTGTCATGGCCAGTTGCCATAGTAACTCCACACTCAGATCAGTCAAAGGTCCCCCAGTCATTACCCAGTTCAGAGGGAATTCCCCATTCTGCCTGAGACATGAGCACAATGTGACTAGGCTTGACATCACAGCCCACACTAGCAAAGAAACGTTGAGCTCAGATGCTTGCGAAAACTTTCAGCTGCCTTCTTCAGTGACAAAATATCTGAATAGAATTTTTCGGTTAGTATGAATTGAGACTATGCGTTACATAGCTTGTAAATCTACATAGGTTAGTGTTAGGTGTGGAATTAGGACACAGTCTCGTACACCAGACGTTCCATTCCACACAATACCACCAGGACCATCTGCCATAGGAAATTACGTCTGGCATAGGAAATTACGTAGCTGGATGATGGGCAATGCATGCATGGGGCTTCATGAGCCTTCAATTGCTGCGTATGTGCTAAGTGTGTTGTCTGCTATGTCACCCTGCTTACAAGAAGGGCTCTGTCCCCCAGAGATGGGCCGCCTTCAGCCTAAAAGTAGTGAGAGTGGCGTGTTCACCATTAGATATCATCACCATGTGCACACGTACATGACAAGGACACATGGACATGCACTCACTACACACATACACTTGTGTGTACACGTTCTTGCACTTGTGTACATGCGAAATCCCACAGCGTACACAGCACACTCAAAGGCAGAACACACAGCATGCTCACGACCACCCACACTGTACACTACACATACACACACACAAAACACACACAACACACAAATGCACACACGCACACACACACACACACACACACACACACACACACACACATGCGCACGCGAACATAAAGATATAAATGTGGCCTAAACACATGGCCAATGTCAACACAAATACACAGTCACACATATACACCACTTCCCACACAGCGCAGAGAGGAAAGTGACGTCACAGTGGAGAACACATTCCACTGACAGGCATCTGTGTGACATATGCACACACAGAGATGGCGCACCTGCACTTTCCCAGTGGACACATCAAGGAGGAACCGAACAACACTGCTCTTTGTGAAGGCACCCGCAGCAGTGCTCTACAGGCAAGGGAAAGATGGAGGGAGTGAGGAGGAAGTGGTGGAGGAAAGGGGGAGGAGGGATAGAGGAGGGAGTGGTAGAGGGAAGGGGGAGCAGGGGAGAGAGGAGGGAGTTGTGGAGGAAAGGGGGAGCAGGGGAGAGAGGATGGATTGGTGGAGGAGAGAGAGGAGGGAGTTGTGGAGGAAAGGGGGAGGAGGGATAGAGGAGGGAGTGGTAGAGGAAAGGGGGAGCAGGGGAGAGAGGAGGGATTGGTGGAGAGAGAGGAGGGATTGGTGGAGGAGAGAGAGGAGGGATTGGTGGAGGAGAGAGAGGATGGATTGGTGGAGGAGAGAGAGGAGGGATTGGTGGAGGAGAGAGAGGAGGGATTGGTGGAGGAGAGAGAGGAGGGATTGGTGGAGGAAAGGGAGGAGGGGAGAGAGGAGGGAGTGGTGGAGGAAAGGGGGAGGAGGGGAGAGAGGAGGGAGTGGTAGAGGAAAAAAATTGATGGAAGACATCGAGGTGTAGAGGCATATTTCTCTCGTGACTCACCCAGCAGAGTTGCCTCAAAATGTATCAGAAGCAATCTAGTAACGCTCAGTGCATGTGTGTGCTCTGCCTGGCTGGCTCTGCATGTGCATGTGTGTGTGTGTGTGTGTGTGAGTGTGTGTGTGTGTGTGTGTGTGTGTGTGTGTGTGAGTGTGTGTGTGTGTGTGCTCTAGTGTAGTAACATTGACTGACTAACCTCCTGGTATGTGTAGTAGACATTGGTCTCTGGGTCCCAAACCAATAGCACAGGTAATGCAACAGTCCTGTAAGTGGAAATGGAAATGGAATCAGGAGTGCAGGATGCAATGCGGGTGGTACAGACAGAGGGAGGGACTGAGTGAGACACAAGCTGAACCAGATGGAGGTGACACGGAAAAGAAGTGAGGGTGATGGTACAGATGAAGTGTAAGGAGGTATGGGGTACGTAGTTTTGTAGAGCCAAACTGCTATTTTGTTCCAGCTCGGCCTCCACAAAAGTCTTTTGTGGAGGCAGAGCTGGAACAAAATGGCGGCCTGGCCACGCGAGACTAGCAATGGGCGGGGAAGGGGGTGGGACTCAGAGGGACGTGGTGAAGTGCACACAACACAAGTGCAGGGGACTCACCGTCGTGTCATCCGCTCCACCAGCTCTTGGCCTTTGCTCCAAAGGAATTGATAGGCTCTAAGCATCGAAAGCAAAGGAGACAGAGAATATGTGGGATTTGTGAAGGTTGACTGCGCATGTATGAGGGTTAGGTACGGATGTGATGTGAGGGTTAGGTATGGCTGTGATGTGAGGGTTAGGTATGGCTGTGATGTGAGGGTTAGGTATGGCTGTGATGTGAGGGTTAGGTATGGATGTGATGTGAGGGTTAGGTTTGGATGTGATGTGAGGGTTAGGTATGGCTGTGATGTGAGGGTTAGGTACGGCTGTGATGTGAGGGTTAGGTACGGATGTGATGTGAGGGTTAGGTATGGCTGTGATGTGAGGGTTAGGTATGGCTGTGATGTGAGGGTTAGGTATGGCTGTGATGTGAGGGTTAGGTATGGCTGTGATGTGAGGGTTAGGTATGGCTGTGATGTGAGGGTTAGGTTTGGATGTGATGTGAGGGTTGAGCAGAAGGTATTTGGAAAGTGAGGATAATCCTGCAGAGGTGCACAAGTGTGAGTAAAGCGCTTCCCCCTCACATTCAAGTTGTTCCTTACTTGTTCAGCTTCCTTGCTACAGCGACTTCTCTTACTGTCTCCACACATCTGAAGGAAGACAAGGACACTCGTCATACCTCAGCCATGGCATTAGCAGCCCCCCTACGTTGTGGGCCCAGTCACCAGCACAACACGTGAAGTACTTTAAATGCTTGCAAACTATATCTCTCTGCACCCAGGTGTGTGTGTGTGTGTGTGTGTGTGTGTGTGTGTGTGTGTGTGTGTGTGTGTGTGTGTGTGTGTGTGTGTGTGTGTGTGTGTGTGTGTGTGTGTGTGTGTGTGTGTGTGTGTGTGTGTCAAGATGGCGGAGGCCACGAGGTCGCTGGAGAAGATCAGCAATTGTTTCGCTTCGTTGGACCTCCGCTCGTCCGTACCACCCTACCACCACACCCCCTGGGGACTCTCGAGCTGACAGTCGGATCGGATCGGTCTACCCTTACAGCCTCTAGTGGCTATGGTGGCCGGTCCACCTGGCACGCCTTGACGGCCTGTTTTACGGCCATGGCGCCCAGCTGCCACTCACCCCAGGGTTTTCAGGCGCGGGCCTGGCCAGCCCACCCTTCGACAGTTTCTTGGCCTACAAAATAGGACCCAAGCTACTGCCTGGGTCCTGCCCAAGCCCTTGTTAGGGCAAGGTGTATCCAGGAGGAGGAGGAGGTGTGTGTGTGTGTGTGTGTGTGTGTGATGAAGCTCACAGTGCGCTCAGATCATGGCGACCTATAACATCCAGGCTACTTGTGGCGGAGTTTCTCACACGCATGGGTCCATTGGCAATAGTTGTGGCATATGGCCCAACAGAGAACAGTGTCGGCGAAGAGAAAGAGCACTTCACAGCAGACCTGGAGGAGGTAATGAGGAGCATCAATGGACTTGTGATTGTCATGGGGGACTTCAATGCCAGGATAGGGAGACAACTGAAGGGAGTGGTTGGACCCCACGGCTTGGCATCTGACAACAGTGATAATGGGGATAGGCTATTAGCCTTTGCAAGTTCACATGACATGACCATTACCAACACCATGTTACCTCACAGGAGAATCCACCAAGCATCATGGTATCCACCTAACACTAGAGCAGCTCCAAGCATGAAAGGCTTCATATTGGTGAAGCGGAGACTCAATCCATCAGTGCTGGACACAAGAGTGTATAGAGGTGCAGACATTGATAGTGACCATTGCTTAGTGGTGTGCAAAGTGAATTTAAAGTGGAAGAAGAAGACAAGAAGAGGAATGCATGAAGCGCATCAATGTGGAAATGCTTAAAGAAGAGGATATACATGAACGGTACATCATGGAGCTTGCACAGTGTTATGGTCAACGAAACAGACTAGCAGATGTGGAGGAGAAGTGGAAGGACTTCCAAGGTCCAGTTAGGACAGCAGCAGAAGAGAGCCTGCAAGGAAGACCACAAGCTAACAAGGTATGGTTACAACAGGACACCTTGGAGCTTGTGGAGAAGAAGAGGCTGGCATTTGCACATTGGCAAGGTGAGATCAGACACGAAGGCAAGAGTACAATCTCTTGGCAAAGGAAGTGAAGAGAGCTGTGAGAAGAGACAAAAAGAAGTGGTGGAATGATCTGATGACTGATATGGAAGAAGACATGAAGAGGCATCGACAGGGAAGTTTTTTCAAAAGGATGAAACAGCTCACAAAATGCAACACGAGGCCATGTACAACCATCTTGGATGAGAACAACCAACCTACAGGCACCTTGGGTGAGTCACTGGCCAGGTGAAGAAGACATTTTGACAACATACTGAATGTTAGGAGGGAGGTTACAATGGACGCAGCTCCTCAGCCAACAGACAGCTCAGATGTTCCCTGTGTGGAAGTACAGAGGGATGAGGTTGCAGCAGCCTTGCAGAAGCTCAACTTGGGAAAGGCAGCAGGCAGTGATGGGATCTCGGCTGAGTTACTGAGGGGTGGTGGCTCTGTTGTTGTTGACTGGCTTCTGGAACTGATGGAAGAGGTTTGGAGGACTGGAGTAGTTCCGCAGGACTGGAAGGATGCAGAACTAGTACCGTTGTACAAGAAAGGGGACAGAATGAAGTGCGACAATTACCGTGGGATCTCTCTCTCAGTGTGCCAGGGAAGGTGTTGTCCCTGATTCTGTTGGAGCGCCTTAAGAAGATCATTGAGCCACAGCTGCAGGAAGCGCAGTGTGGTTTTAGAGAGGGTCGAGGCACAACGGACCAGATTTGGGCAGTCAGGCAATTAGTAGAGAAGTCACTGGAACATCATTCTGAGCTGTGTCTATGCTTCATTGATCTCTCCAAGGCATATGATTCTGTGAACAGGGAAGCTTTGATGGCAGTACTGTGGAGGTATGGGGTCCCTGGACACACAGTGAGCCTCCTTGAACAGATGTATGCAGGAACATGGTGTCGGGTGAAGTTGGAAGGTGAAGTATCGGAACGGTTTGAGGTACAGACAGGAGTGCGACAGGGGTGTGCCCTATCCCCCATCCTGTTCAACTACCACATGGATAACATCATGAGA
>OX465051.1:438096-443096 GCA_949841015.1 Aplysina aerophoba
GGTTGGGAGGAATGGTAGAGAGGAGTAGTAGGAAGGAGTGGTAAGGATGAGTGGTTGGGAGGGGTGGTTGGGTGGGGAAAGAAGGTTTGAAGGAGTGGTCGGGAGAGAAAGGGATGTGAGATGAGAATTCTGTCAGTTAGTTCTTCAAGACCCTACATTCCCCTTCCAGTAGTTAAAGATATCCACTATTCCAGTTCACATCTCCAGCACCCACATCAGGCAATATTCGATCCCACACCTATAATGGGGTCCATAGACCCACAACAGCTTTGTCATTTGGCAGCCATCGTGGCTGAAAGAATCACGTTTTGTGTAGTGTTGCCATGACAACAACCCCTGCCAAGTTGCTACTCTGGCTGTTCCTGTCAGCAGCAGACTAGTTGGAAGAAGGGGTACAAGAGAGGCACCAGCTGGGTGGTTAGTGCTCCCAGCAGTCTGGCTAGCTGAGGGCAGGTCAGGTCAGAATTCAATTCCAACTTGGTCAAGTGGAAGATCCATTTGTTCCCAGCTGGAATCCTTATTCACCTGGGAAAACCTTCACCCCAAGACCTTATGCAAGGCACTCAGAAGGGCCGGGCAACAGCTTGCACATACAAAGCAACAATAATTTTACAACATAAAAGCAAACCGAACCCCAAATGTAACGCCAAACGTTTGTATCCAGCTATTCACACTATGTAATGAGATTCATAGTTGAATCCTGTACATGTTAAAGACTAGCTGTGTCAGCAGTAAGGAGAAAGGCCTGCACAGCTGGCCCCTAGCTGCAGTCCTGCTAGCTGCAGTCCTGCTAGTGGCACAGGAGTGGAGTGACACTGTATGCAGCAAACGACAACAGGACTACAGGACACTGTGGTACAGGGTGTGGTTTATGATCCGTTGCCATGGTGATGCATCAGCTTGGCAATCTGATGCTGGTGGTGATATACCTAGTAAAGACTCCTCAGTAAACCATAAGTTGGCAGCAAGTTTCTATGGTGACACATCCCCATGGTGATCCAGCACAGTGGCCATGTGGAGAGCCCTACTTGGTCTGGTTTAGGGTACAGTGGTAACACTGGTCAAGGTCACCGGCAACCTGGCCCCAGGCCACCTAGAGGGTGGATAGGAATTCCCACGATATCTATCACCTGCACCTACACCAATTACCCATGAGCCAGAGGTACTAGTCCTCCTGCTGTTTACTAGACAACTCTACAGAGCAAAATCCATTTGCCTGAGATTCTATTAAACCTGTTGTTGAATATATACACAGGAGGTCCATTATTTCTCCAAATCAAAACAAGTAGCTGGCTTCACAGTGCTCATCTTGTTCACTTTCAGCCTCATTGACACCACCTCCTTCCATTGACTGACAAGACAAAGAGTATAACAGTTCCATTATCTATTAATTTAATATGAATCAATCAAGCATGCAGCTCTCCAGCCTAAGCCCTTATTATTTGTTACTATGCAACTCCATTATGTCTTACTTAACTCACAGTCAGCACTCATAGCAAAGAATGTCCTGTACACAACCAGCAGAACATGCCACACGTGAAAAGTACAGAGTTGGAGAAGGCAGAGGTGGTGGAATGCCATTCCCCAGCCCCCTACAGCCCAGAGATGTGCCCTGGAGGCATGGCAAGTCAGAACAGAACCTCACATTGTGAGCAGCAGAGAAGAAGAAAGCATGCTACCACCGTCGGTGTGCACGCCACTAATCCAACAACTGTGCCAACCCACTGTAAGACCCTCAAGATGTTGAAGGCCATTAGTTATCCTCTTGCACAGCTCTTGTATATGTATTTCTGCTGAGTATTTCTATTGCACACTTTCACATTACATCACCTGCACTTGCCATTTCCCCGCCACTGCACTCAACTAAAGTCACACCTGTCTTGTTTTGTAGATCATCATTTTAGTTAGGAGGGCCCTGGACTGAGACAAAATGTCTGAAATTTGACCCACGACATTGATCCTTTCAATTCCCCAGCTTGTCTACTCACAAGAAGATTCTATCATTGGGGCTTGACTCCTTAACCACTCACCATTGTACTCGTGGTGTGTGTGGTCCTTTAACACCACCAGAGTGGGTGTGTACTTGAGAGATAGGGCCTGAGCGATGCTGTGGTCGGTCGTGTACAGGAAGACACTGTCCAGTACCCTTTCCTGGGCAACCTGCTGGTAGAGACTCTGCATGTGAGGGAGAGCCATGGGGAGAAGAGAAGGTCTGTGACTCAGCCAACTACAGTGGAGACATTTAGCACACAATTCAATGGCTTACTGAGGAGATTCCTGCAATTACCCAATGTCAGTAGGGGGCCTAGTCTTATACCCGCCCACTTCTGCAAAATGGCTGTCCACCATTGGAAGGTGGCCAGGCAAACTATGTCTACATCCTTGGAGCAGTGAAAACAGATTCACACGCCAAAGTCACGTGATCACATGCCAAAGTCATGTGATCACACGCCACAGTCATGTGATCACACGCCAAAGTCATGTGATCACACGCCAAAGTCATGTGATCACACGCCAAAGTCATGTGACCACACGCCACAGTCATGTGATCACACGCCACAGTCATGTGATCACACGCCACAGTCATGTGATCACACGCCACAGTCATGTGACCACACGCTACAGTCATGTGATCACCCCACTGAGTGAACATAACATACCATGACAAATTGTGTGGCATTTGATTCTCATCTATGGGGTGCTGGCAACACCTCAGAGCAGTAGTGAGAGCTTTGAAAGATTGAAGGCTTCTCATCTGGGTGTTGCGTGAAGGTTGAATGGTACTACAGTAACAGATCGAAACGGGCTGAGCACCTTGCCGGCATTGTGACAAGGATGCACTGGTAATCTTCACCCCAAAGAAGACCACAGCATCCTGGTCAAAACATTGGCAGGCTTTCAGCTCGTTCCAAGCTGGTAGTTGAGAACGCACCCTAGACTGGCAAGTGTGCACATTATTGCACAACACCACTGTTATTGATAATCTGATTGGACATTGCACACTCCGAGACTGACAGGACTGACACAGCACTAGGGTATGAATGTAGACACAGTTTCCAGACCACCTTCTAAACAGCAGGCAGCCACTTAGAGGAAGTGGGCTGGGAAACTGACCATTGAGCGGCTCATGTAATTGAGAAATACGGTATGCAGTGAAAGCTGTCCAGCACAGGGCTATCATTTCAAGCCACTTAGGACTCACCTTTAAACTTCGACCTCAATTTGCACAAGTTATGCAAAGAGAAGGAGTAATTAATGACCACCGCCTGAAGTGGTGTCAAAGTTCAAGGGTGAGTTGCCAGTCAATTGACATATCCAGCAGCCATTTTGTTGCAAGGGATTCAAAAAGGTTGCCAAGCAACCAGGTAGGTGCAACCCAAGACACATTGACTGGAGTATGTGTAAGTGTGCTACACACAGACATATCGGGGTTTACTCCAATTTCACATACTATATAAGAACATCACACAAGTAAGTATTGGAGCAGTCACTTGTCATGTACACATAATTATTGATACTATCAGACTGCTTGTGAATTCACCATTCCAGGTGCACTTGCACAACTCCTTGCAGTGTGCAGTTCAGTTGGGACTGGACACATGTGTATGCGGTGGACACATTGCTTACATATCTTATGGTTGAGTTGTAATTACTTCCTGTGATGCATTACTTCATTATCGTTTCCTGTATGCGTGATTATTCACCTCCACTTCCTTACTCACACCTACGTACAACACAATACCTTTTTGTTCCGTTGTTGTATTATCCTCAGTTGTTACACACGTGTTGTATATATACCTTGTACACTTCTTTCATAGTAATTGCTAGTTCAATTGTATACTGCCTACTGTCATACGTCCTTGAAACAGATGCACTAGAGACGGGGGGGTATTCACGAAAGCACAAGCAGGAGCACTCCTTTCAAACGTAGGACACAAACACATGTCTTAGAATATGTATATAGCTGTGTACAATCCTGTTCACATCCTAGGTAACAAGACAGCTCCAGGACGTCTGAAGGAATTGCAGGAGAGTGCAAACCACTGCACATGGTAGTCTTCCGTGCCAGCCCTACCTTCCTGGCGTTGCTAATATTGCACAGTGATTGTGCAATAACAGCAACAGAAAGGACAGGCCTGGGAGACTATTCACATGGCTTTAGGTTTAGCTTTCTTCAGTTCAGTTTAGCACTATTGGCTTCAGAACCTCGCAACACAGAGTGACAACACTGTGTGACAACACAGAGTGACAACACTGTGGGCAGCCTCTAATTGATTAGGCAAGGACAGAGTGAGAAAAATGCAAGTTTCATTCACCTGGGCAGCAAGTGCTCAAGATGAGTCATTACCTCATCCCCATGACAACGTACACTAGCAGGTGTAAGTGTCGCCCTATGCCTGATAGCTATACCTACTTCTGCTGTAGGTGGTCATACAGCCATTGGCCTGCCGGCCACTGGGCAGTGATGCCAGTAGAGTGGAACAATCGTAGCCAAAAGCATTTTGAGTGGTGAGATCAGTGAACCTGGGTTAGTTCAACTTCATGGATTGATTTCATGGAAGCAGTGGAGCAGACAACCTTCCACTGGGGTGAGGCATGTTTGTACAAGGGACACACCCACCTGTTGTAACCCATATGGGACCCACCCACCCAGTGTCATCCACACAGGACACACCCACCTGTTGTAACCCATATGGGACCCACCCACCCAGTGTCATCCACACGACACACCCACCTGTTGTAACCCATATGGGACCCACCCACCCAGTGTCATCCACACATGACACACCCACCTGCCACTCCTTATGTATTTCTTGGGGGTGAACCAATAGAAACAGTACTGTGAGGTTTCTACTCCACTCCTCGAGCTGTGCAGTGGAGTGGACATGGTGCAGGATGGGGCTAAAGGAGGGAGAGGGGGAGGGAAGGGGAGGCGGAGTAGAAGGGAGGTACAAGTATGTGTAAGTGAGCAGGAAAGTTGAATTGTGTTACAGTCTGTT
>OX465051.1:448096-565596 GCA_949841015.1 Aplysina aerophoba
GAGTCCCACATCCACACATGTCAGGCTTACCATCAAAAGCAATAGATGCCCTAGCAAAGCCAAGCATGACCAACTCTGCCACTGTCCTCCTCAGCAGGGCCTTCTGGTCCAGAGGGGAGAGATCCTCAAACCCTGCAACCTCGCTCTTGGCCCACTTGAACATGGCAGTGATTCTGAGGCGAAGGGAGTCCAGCACTTCTTCCACTTCTGCTTCAGGAAGATTCTGTAGGATCGGTACTCGCTTGGTCGGCACCTGGGTGCTGCTAGTAGAGGCAGTTTGGGGGGTGGGAATAGGGGGCGTGGGGATGGGGTGAGTGGCTGGGTTTCCCAGAGTGGGTGTGATTGATGGGAGCATGCTCGGCTCCTGTAACACATGAGTCTTGATGACTGTTGACTGCATGAAGTGCGAGGGCAAGGAAGGGGAGGGGAGGGGAGGGGAGGGGAGGGGAGAAGGAAGGGGAAGGGAGAAGGGAGGGGAAGGGAGAAGGGAGGGGAAGGGAGAAGGGAGGGGAAGGCAGAGTACTATATACTTTATTGCATGGTCAAGACATGTTGTGGAGTAAGGGCTCTTCAGGCAATAACACAATTAATGAGTCACTTCTTGCCCCATGCCAGCTAATGAACTTGCCATTAACACAAGTGGCACCCGACCAACAGAGGCAGTTTGCCATTGTCCCTAGAACAAGGATGGCCAAACCAGGAGACCACCCCAGACAAGAACAGTGGCAATGGAATAGGGGACAACTGAATGTAACCACAGCTGGTGATTAGTGCTGCATTCTTGGCCCATAGGTCACTGGGCGGTCAACATGCCACTTCCTCTTCCTCTCTGGAAGGCCCCTTGTGCACACTTCCTGTCACAGCAGTCACATCACCACCACCACAGTCACGTAGCCTGACCTATGTAGCCTGAACTATGTAGCCTGAACCACATAGCTAGTTGAACCAACTGGGGATTCACCCAAGTCTCATGACCTCTCTCCCTCTACCAAGCACAAGAATTTCCCTTGTGCCCCCACCCTAACACACACAGAGCCTGTTCCCTTACTAGCAAACACATCCCATGGCCCAATCACTTCATGCTACGTGACAGCCATGAACATTCAACCAGGTGTAGCATGCTCTACCACTGCCCACCCACCCACGTACACTGTGGTGTTTTACGAGGCAATAAATCCTATCATGCAGAGGAGGTGGCGCTAATCGGTCTTGGGGTTACTCAATGTGGGTGTTTGCGTCTTTTATGGATTTATTGCCTCGGACCACACTCGTTCGCATAGATCGAAACACTTGATCATTAAACACTTGATTTGCTGCAAGTATATATACCAATGTATAAATGGCAGATACAAAGCAGGCAAGTCTTCTTGCATGCAAAAGTGGAATAATTGAAATGTCTAGAAAGCAAGTATAAACCTGTGTAGAACTGGGTGAAGCATAACAACTGACTGGATCAATTGATGGAAGTTTTAAGATACAAACACCCACATTGTTCGTACCCGACTACATAGCAGCAGCAGCTGCCGCCGCATCTCACAATTTTCCATGCAGTTACTCCTAGAAGCCAAGCCGATTCAATCTAGAACGGCACAGTTGAGAGGCCATACACACTAACCACATCAGGCAGCCTGGTGGAAGAGCCGGAGAAAGCGGAGAGCTCAAAGGAATGCCTACCACGTCCAGGCATCCCCTGCAAGGGCTGCAGTCTGCCTGCCATACTAAGGGTTGGCTGCAGGTCCACAAAAGTGGACGGTCCCATCTTAGTGGTAGAGAAGGGAAAGCTGGTGGCAGTGAATGCACTTGGTGAGTTGGCACCGCTGATGGGGGACACCGGGCAGGAGGCTGCGTGAGAGCGGTGTGAGTGAGCGGGGCTGTTGTTCCCGCTGATGAGACCTTCACTGTATGATGGGAGGCTGGGTGTGTTGATAGGGTATGGTGGATTCACGAAGAGGTGGGGAGTGGGGGAGGGAGCTGGCGACTGCAGTGGCGTCACGTGTGGTGTGTTGCGGTTACTGACAGGTGACGCTACCGGGGTCCCATAGGGAGTGGTATAGGGCGTGTTATTGGCCGAGTGGCATGCCGAGTGGTGGTAGGGGCTTGGACAGGCAGAGGGGCATGGGGTGCTCTGGTACGATACTGGGTAGCTGGGTGTTGGCACAACTGGTGTCAGTGGGCTGGTGTGGTGACTGCTGCCCCCATAGCCTCCTCCTACACCTCCGCCCTTCCCATACACAGGGTAGTACCCGCCGCCAGCTGCCATCATGGAGGGTGGTGAAGTCATCCTGCCGGTAGGGCACATCTCAAGCTCCTCCTGTTTGGCGTTCTCACTCGCCTGCAGCTTCTTGGATAGAGTGCTGACAGAGGGAGGACTATTGATCTTGGGAATCGGGCTGGCTAGGCTGAGGTTGAGTGGGGAGTAGCTTGGGCCCATTGAGTACACGGCAAACTCAGGGGCCACGTGTGCCATCTCCTTGCCTGAACCCCCATTCTTCCTGTCAATGATGTGGCCTAAGCAGGTATCTGGAGAGGTCACGGGGTGAGACAGGAGGTCTTCCCCGACGTCACCGCCATCGCTACTGTCGGACTTCTCATACTTGACAATCTTGTTCCGGCTGTCGTCCCGCCTGTCATCTCTGCCCCTCTTCCCTTGGTCCTTAGACTTCTTATTCACACCCAAACCCTTCACAGCTGAGGGGGAAGACATAGGGAAGCCATACATGAAGTCAGCTGCACAGCGGATAGGGAACAAGAAGTACTCTCCCCTCTGTGGACACAATTTAATTAGTGTGACAGTCACAAGCTGGATTCTCTTTCTGCTTAGGTGTGTGCTAAGCATGTGGTCATGACTGAACAACATAAGGGCCAGGGGGCAATTTAAGCTCATGCTCTACTGCAGATGAAGTGTGGTACACACTTATGTAGAATACACCACATCACACATCACACACACCACAAAACGACACAACAGCATCCCACAAGCAAAACAGCAATAGAAGACACCAGCTCAAAGTGACACACACACACACACACACACACACACACACACACACACACACACACACACACACACACACACACACACACACACACGCACGCACGCACGCACACACACACGCACGCACGCACACACACACGCACACACACACACACACACACACACACACAAGCACACTTGGCAAAGCACACACAGGCCAATGGAGGTTGGCTGATTGGTAAAGTGCAACACACTGGATATTCATAGCCTGTGCCACCCGTGACAGGATGTGGACAGGAAATGCATTTTTGTACATAGAGCCATATCATCACATGACAAACATGTGAGTGTATAACTACATTCATAGTCCTAATCAGCAGGAGCCTCCATACATGCACACATGCATGCACATCCCACACACACATACAGACTCACCATCTATCTTCATTCCAGATCTGAGGCACTTCTGAAACCGGCATGCTTGGCACCAGTGTCTCACGTTCTTGCCCACCGCACAGTTCCCAGTCAGCTTGCATTCGTACTGTTTGCTCATCTGCACCGTGCGTCTGAAGAAGCACTTGCAGGCCTCGCAGCAAATGACACCATAGTGCCTTCGGTATGGTCCATTCAGAGGCGCCTCCTCGCCGCACACAGCGCACTGAGGACCCACCAACGGCCGGCCCGTTGACTTTCTGCTCTTTGACTTACCAGGACCCTGCAGGCGAGGAAAAGACACAACAGGGGGTTTACTCACACTGAACCAACGACGTGAGCACATTTGGCAGCTCAATAATAACGTGAGATGTGCAATTACATCTTTCTCTGCTCCCTGACTCGGGCTGTCCAGTGTTGCACTGTCTCTACCGATCTCCATAACCAATCCTCCTCTTTCCAGACGCGATTCTGGGTGTACTGCAGGATGCTGTGTTCGAATCATCAAGAGTCGCAGATGAGACAATAGTTCGATTGCTGAGTGCTAAATGGACGGCTATTCGCGGGCCTCCTCGACAGGAGTGTCTAACAGTGGATGGCCCCAGCCTGCCTTTTCATCTCTGCGCACAGGATGACTGGCTCCGTTTCGCTCCGGATATTGTCGTATGACTGAAGGTGTGTCCTTGCGCTCAGTGAGCTTACCTAATAAGGCAGTTAGCTCCACCTCCTTGCCAATTTGGGAGTGTGCGTTAATGAATATCGTTTAATCGTGCTATACGAGGGGGCGGAAGGGTCAGTAGGGTCAGAGTAGGTGACCGGCTCTCGACAATATCGCCATTCGCATCTCTAGAAGCCCGCTTGAAGAGGGACAAGAGGACTTGCGATCCGCCCTTTTGATCGGCGGAGGAGGCTTTTTTCACTCCCCTGCTAATCCCCCGGACTACCTGTCAAAGTGCCAAGGGTATGCGCTGGCCCTCGCAGGCCACCAACTAGCAGGACCTAGTGTCTGTTGAGAGGTGGTGTGCAGGCCCTACGGTAGAACAATGCTATTGCTCTAGTCTCTATTGTGTGGTGGGGTGGTCGTTAGCTGCTGTGGAGTGGTACTTGAGGTGCTTAGAGCTCTGGTCGCGGGGAACAAAGGCCACAGGTACCGGCTGTCACCGCCCTTAGCTGAACCGTGCGCGCGTGTAAGCCCACTGCCTGGTGGGGTGGGGTGTGACGGTGCAGCGGGAGCGTTAAGCTATTAGTAAATAGTTGGGTTGACTTGTACGGTTCAGTACAGCGTTGCTTTTGTTTCTACCACCTCAGTCTTTGCCTGTGTTCTGTCGCGACACTGTGTATCGTGCCAGCTCGAATGGGTCGTCTTAGTGCGAGAAAATATCGCGTGGAGTGCATGCAGAAAGCATAGCGTTTGTGCATAATTGGGATGTATAGGCAGTGTTATATCTGTTTACAATTGCACCTGTGGGGAAGTAATTACTAATGGCTCCCTGTACCTCGCTGTACAGTGCATAGGGTACAGACCTCGCTGTACAGTGCATAGGGTACAGACCTCGCTGTACGGTGCATAGGGCACAGACCTCGTTGTACAGTGCATAGGGTACAGACCTCGCTGTACAGTGCATAGGGTACAGACCTCGCTGTACAGTGCATAGGGTACAGACCTCGTTGTACAGTGCATAGGGCACAGACCTCGTTGTACGGTGCATAGGGTACAGACCTCGCTGTATGCTAGTGTAGCCGTTAATTTAGGTCTTGTTGTGTTATGTTGGAGGTGTGTTTCTCCACATGGCAACCAGTTTGCACCCAATGTGTGAATGATTTCTTCTGTTTGAAGAGATTCATTCACTCGACCAGTGTATATGTGTGTGTATGTTTGTATGTGTGTGTGCACATGTGCACATGTGTGTGTGTGTGGAGGTGTAAGTTATTGTGTTGTGAATACAAACAGTATGAGCTGCTTTTCCTGCAAGTTGTAGGAATGTAGGGAGGAGGGGGAGGTACCCAGAAAGACAGTTGGAAATGTAGCAGTACACGTGTGTGTGTGTGTGTGTGTGTGTGTGTGTGTGTGTGTGTGCGTGTGTGCGTGCGTGTGTGTGTGTACTTGTGTGTGTACTTGTGTGTGTATTTGTGTGTGTGTGTACTGGTGTGTGTGTGAATGCTTGTGTGTGTATGTGCTAGTGGGTGTAGGCGTGTACGTGTGTACATGTGAGTATGCATGTGTGGGTCCGTGTCAAAGATGCAATGCTTGTAGATATGTGGATGATGTTGCAGCTTCATGGTTGGATCAACTGTTGGCTCTGATTCAGCCATGTGATTGAGTTACTAGTAGTGTGCTTTGGGTCAACAGTGTGCTGGAGTGTGAGGAAGCCACTTTGTGTACTCTCTGCCATATTTCCCTCCTGGCAACAATCATTCCTAGCAGTGCAACAGACAATACAATTGAGCCTTCATCTCTGGTTCTTGTGAGGTTGTTCTTCGCTGTGTGCTGCGCTGCCGCTGCTGTGTGAGTGTGGGCGTGTTTGTGCATGTGGGTGTGGGTGTGTTGTAGGTGGAGTGTGGTGGTATACATCATGTCCTTTGCTCATGTGTAAGTGGACCGGCGTGTGACGAGTGTTTGCATGTGTGTGTGTGCAATATTTCTGAATGGTGTGTAGTGGGCTGTCCAAGCTGATGGCCTGCCTCTGCCAGGTGTACAGAGAATGGTGTTTGTGTAAACTTGAAGATGGCTAATGCTATGTGTGAACCCAATGAGCCTAAACAACAAGGATAAGTGATCTTTGGGCAGTCAAGTGTCTGTGGTGGGGGGGTGGTGGGGGGGTGGGGGGGGGGGGGCGAGTAGTTGTGCAGTATGAAGGTGTGTAGCACTTCAATATGAAGCAGCAGTGTTTAATAGACTTGTAGCACTGTCCATGTGAAAACTGCAGGAATGTGAAGAATGTAGACGTGGAGCTCTGCTCACTAATCTGTGAGGAACAGGCATGCAGTGCCTCAAGACCCATGCATGGAGAAGCCAGGGCGACCCATACCAACGTCTTGCATATCTGAAGGGCCCTGTGGCCAGCCCAGACACTGCTTACCTTACACTTATTGTCCAATGGTATGGGAATTTGCTGTGACACCACTCGCTACTGTGTGTGGTTTGTGGGGGAGGTCTATAGCATACAGGTGATACAGTGAAGTGGGCTGCTGTTGTGAATGGCTAGAGAAGTGCTTGCAATTCTTATGTAATGCAATTTTGCGTTGCTCGCACAATGAATCGGAAACTGGGATTCTTGCTTCTTCAAACAACTCTTCACGTGATCACATAGCAATGAGGCATCACCAAAGCAAGGGTGAAGCTTTGGAAGCTGCAAAATCGAAGTCTGGCCACATTGCCATCTTTGCGTATACAATCCCTGCTCACTTACCTAGTAAACCCACCCTCCTGTGTTGCACTAGAAATGATCATAGGGGGTTATTTCACATCCACACCTCATTGCATTGGCAAACAAGCAAGCTCTTGCCCCCAGTGTTGAGGTTGCATGTGGTTGGGTTGCTAAATTCCTACACTACTTTTGTGAGGAGTGAGTTGCAAGGCAGTGCCTCCAAACACTTATTCTGGTACAGTAAGCATGTAGTACATGGAGGTTGCTTAGGAACCTGTGCAGGCCATGTGCTCATTACTGGTGAGTGTAGGTAAAATGGTCTTCAGTACAGCTTCTTGTGTGCTTGGCAACAATAGATGTGACAATGAACTGTAAGGGCAACACAAAGTGTAATAAGTCAGGATGATTGCTTGGAGTTGATACATGTTCTCTGTAGGCTTGGGTATACTGACACACCCACTGGCCCAGTGTAGGATTTCAGTGGGAATGTATGTGGGCCCAGGTTGTACACATGTCATGCACAAACAGTGAAAGTGGCTTCCTTCCATCAGTTGCCCCTCCACTGTGGCAGTGAGAGCTGTGTAGCACTCCAGTCAGCACTGAGGAGTGCATTCAATGCAATGGGAGTAGCGTGTGGTAAGCGGAACTGTTGCTTCCTCTGTACCTCACTCCAAACTCATTCCAGCTTTTTATTCAATTTCGGTATCTAATCTGCCTCTTGGAACAAATCTTCCATGGTGACAAGTGGAAACAGTGTTGTGTGATGTGTGGTATTGTGTACTTGTATCAATTTATGCAACATTGCCATGTGTGTACATGTGTGTGTTTATAGAGAGTCAGGATGTATATTTTGTATTTGTCACCCCAATATGTTCACTGGGATGTGAAGAGGGAGGGGAGGAGGATGGTCAACCCACCAAGTACAGTGTGTGTTTGTGGCATGAGGTGTGAGGAATGAGGTGACAAGGTCATATGGCTTGAATGGGTTAGAAGGTCACAAAAGTTGACTGTGTGGATTCACACATGTTGTGCATGTGCTGGAATGTATACTGTGTGTGTGTGTATCTGCATGCATGTGTGTACAGGGTTCGCAAAATGGTTGTCACAAGCGTCTTTCAACTCACTACTCACCTTTTAACCTTACTGTAACTAGCTTGTACTGTGTTGCTAACCGCCAACCAAAAGTGGGTTCAAAAGTCCGAGTTGAGTTGTAAGTTGAATGGTGCTCGCACCAACCAGTAATTTTTGCTAAACCCTGTAGTAGGGGTGGGTGGGTGTGCATGCTACAGGGGTGCTGTGTGTGCGTGTGTGCATGTTTGTCACATGGGGGTGCCGCCATGGTGACCTGCCTGCTACTCCACTACTCTTTGTGGGCACTTTGAAACGAGTGGCATGCACGTATTAGAGATAATGAATATAGGCAATTCATGTTAGCATGTATTCTTCTGTGTAGAAGGAATGTGTGGGCTGATCTGTTGGCTTTTACCACTGTTGGCAAGGTTACCGGTCTATGTTTGTGGCAGCTCACCCGCCTGCGAATTTTTGCAAACCACTCAACAATTGCAAGAATGCTGTGATAGGGTTGATGGACACGTTTGTGATGCCTCTGTCACCCTCCCCACCCCCTCCATGGTCCCCTCCCCACCCCCTCCATGGTCCCCACCCCACCCCCTCCATGGTCCCCACTCTGCCCACTGCATGCTGTAGTGCTTGAGTAGTGTTGTGTGGCATGATGGCTCAGGAGGTATGATGGATGATGGGTGTTGCCAACAGGGCCTGTTATGTTGTGTCTTCAAGACTGCATACTATTTGTGCTTTCTCAGTACTGTATTACTACTGTATTACTACTGTATTACTACTGTATTACTACTGTATTAGTACTGTATTACTACTGTATTACTACTGTATTAGTACTGTATTAGTATACGTGCGTAGTTGTTCCTCAGTATAATGTACATACACATGTACATGTGTTACACCCAATGACGACCTCTTTGTGCGATTGCGGTAATTGCTTTCTACGTGAACCTGGTCTACTACAGAGGCTTTGTTGGACTGTGTACACATGTGGGACTGGTCGCTTGTGGCGTCTGATAGCTTTTGCCCATTGTGGGGTTGTGAATGGGTAAGTAAAGTATACCTGTTTTGGTAGACGTAGAGGGGTCAGTGGTGCAATAAGCGGGAAGAAGGTGAGGTTTGGGGTGTGTAATGTGAGGAGGGGGTGGGGCAGAGGGGTGGGCGTAGCAGGTAAGAATGTGTTGAGCGCAGTACATGTGTGTATGTGTGGTTGTATTGACTTGACAGCTAATACTCTACCTCCTGGTTACGTCACTGAAGGTGGTGTCATATGACAGTTACCAGTTGCAGTCACTAGCGGAAATCTATCCACACACACGGCCATCCACACAATTCTTTCTCTCAACTGTTAACGATAGCATTGACTCTCTTGTTTGCAACGGACCAACTTCAGTTACTTACTAGTGTTTCAGGTGCATTCTGCCTAGTCTTCCTTACTCGTGCACGCACACTACACAGCAGCTTGTGTTTTACGTGCCTGTATGCTTTGCGAAGTTGTGTAGTTGATATCGAGTGACTCCTTTTACGTGCTTCTCAGTTCATTGCCCAAGTGCTTGGCATGAGTGGTTTGTGTGGTTGAGTGAGTAAGAAGTGCCTCGGTGTCTTGGTGCTGGTGTGGGAGGCATCTTGCTTGGGTTGCCGTGGTTTCTTTGGTTTAGCTTTGGCTTGGCTTTGGTTTGGCTTGCTCCATAATTTATGCAATGCTAATGATGTTGTGCATTCATAATATGACCTTAATGTGAAGGTGGCAATGGCGCAAATTGAATCTGCAGGATGCCTTCAGTGGGAATACAGGTTGTTGTGCCGGAAATCAATTAGTGTGTTTGGTGTATACAGTGTGTTTGTTGTCACTAACACCCCCAGCCTAGTCTGCCATGCTAGACTAACTGCCAGCCACCTTCCACAAGTTTGAGGGCTGCTAATCAGCCTTATGGCAGGTGTTTGTGTGATTGGACCTATATAGTCTGGGTTGTGTCATGGTCAAGCTTGGAGTGTCAGATGTCCTGACTTGCTCCATAACTCACTGATAGTGTCACTCCATTTACTGCCAAGTCTGCTGTGTGCTTTTGGCTCACAAACTTCCTGCCACAGTTCATGCTTATACACAGTAATGAGTCTCCCTGTGGCTTTGTGTGTGGGGGTGTGTGGGAGTGTGGGTATGTGGGTATGAGTGTGTGGGTGTGCCTTATGTGCCTGTGTGTGGTGTGTATAGGTGCATTTTAACGTGTATATGTACATGTGTGCCTGTAGGTGTAGTTAGTCTAGTCACTAGTCTGGTGTATGTCATGGCTGCAGCAGCTTGTTGAAATTCCTCATCTTGTACCAACTGACTGACACCCCATCAGCTCACAAGGGCAGTTATGAATACAGCCATTTGCTTTGTTTGGCAGTGGATTGGGTATGTACCTACTTACGTACATGTGCTACTGTGGTGTGCTTGTGTATGTGATGAGGAACATATAATTGATGCATATGAACAGACCAATAGGAGCTGGATTGACAGCAGATTAAGTATGGGAAGATTTAGGACACGCCGGCTGCATCTGCCTCCATCAGCTGATAAGCATCAATTCAGCTGAACCCTCCCGTTGCTTGCTTGTATGTATGTATGTGCCTATATACGTACGTAGCAGTGTTGGCTGCAGTCTGTCCAACTGCCCTCCCAGACCTAAGAACTGTGTATCCGTACATACATACGTACGTACGTACATGCTGGGTCCTGTATGGTGGCTGGCGTTGCTGGTGTGTGTGTGGTATGTGGCATTTCATATGTACGTACGTATGTACGTACGTATGTACAGGAAAGAGCTAGAGTCAACGCAGGGACCTGCACTTCGCATGCTGATATGTTGGGTGAAAGCTATCTGCTGTGGAGTGTGTTGTATGCAGTTGAGTGGGTGGGGTGGGGTGGGGTGTAGGGTGCAGAGTATTCTTAACGTGTTATGGTACGTGTGTACAGTTGTGTTGACAGTTGACAAAGCCCTGTGTGACCGAAACGTCCTCCAATTGATTGATTGATTGATTCTGCTTCGTATTTGCTAATCAAGATCGATTCTCTAGTTATCAACATAGCAATGAGCCTCTATGATATCGTGTATGTACGTAAGTGTGTACGTAAGTGTGTACACATTGATTGTTTAGTGTATTTGTATGTGTCCAACTAAGTGGGTCTTGTGAATGCACACACCAGTGCACACACGACATCACCTCAATGGTGCCTTGAGCCAAGTGGGACTCAGTGCTGCTGCAGCCTGCAACCTTGCCCAAGGTGTTCTGCAGTGAAGCATACCACACACACTTGTCTGTCTTCTGTTGTCTCATATCCGGTATAGACTAGACACATTTGGTCAAAAGATAAGTGTCTGGTTGTGTGTGAAACAAAGCAGACCTCGTCGGCTTAATTTATGATCCTAGCCATCAAAATTTTAATTGGTTAAAAGCCAGCTCATTTTGCGTAACTATCAAAAGAGGAAAGAAATGCTCCCTTGAACTACAAGTGACTGCCCCCTTCTTTTGGCAACTAGCAGTGGTTTGTCAATAGACTGGTATGGACTGCTAGAGGCGATTGGTCAGTGACCAAATTTCCATGGCTTACTATGGAGGAAGAAAAGACTCTGTGAATCAAAATTTGGTGGAGTTGTTTTGTATCTGTACTGACTTCTACATAATCTGTATGGGCTGCTGGCGGAGGCTGTATCAGTGTTAATGCACGCCTGCATAATAATAATAGGGGCCCAGCAACTTCTAGCTGTGTTAGTGTTTGATTTGGAGTCTGAAAGTCTGTTAATGACCTAGTGTGGGCTGTTTCATTAGTGTAGCTTTGAGCTACATCCTAATGCTTGGCCAGAGTGGCCATGTGAATGCCTTAGCTCAATCAAGCAAGAAGTGATTGTATTATTAATTTTAAACAAAAGTGAGACAGTCTGTGAGCCTGCTTTTCACTTATTGTTGCACTGTGTGGCCAAGTGAGTAACACACTTGATTTCAACCAGCCTACCTGACTGTAGTCTAGTGTGCTAGACCCTCCCCCTGCTGGGCACTTATACCACTGTGGTGGAGAGGGTCTAGTGCACTGGCTAACCTGACTGCTAACTGGGGGCTGTGCCAGTCTACAGATGTACGTGTGTGTGTCTCCATTGATTGTACAAGATCAACCTAACGCAAAAAAGCATTGAACTGTGTGTGTTCGTATTAAAAGTGTGAAGTCCAAGGCACATTATGAATCAAACTGTTTTTCTAGTCTCAATGCTGGCTGACGGTCAGACACTGATAAAGTTTTTCAATGCAAGCTGTTTCTGGTGTTGTACGTAATTGTGTGTACTTTCATGTGTGTGTGTGTGTGTGTGTGTGTGTGTGTGTGTGTGTGTGTGTGTGTGTGTGTGTGTGTGTGTGTGTGTGTGTGTGTGTGTGTGTGTGTGTGTGTGTGTGGTGTGTGTGTGCACGTGTGTGTGGTGTGTGTGTGTGTGCACGTGTGTGCACGTGTGTGCATGTTTGCTCGTGTTTGTGTGTTACTGGCACCACATCCAGTGCTGTTGTGTGCTAAAACACAGGTCAGCGGCCGTTAAAGTGTTAAAAAGGAGTGCTGCACTAGCTTGGCTTGGTACAGTACTAGCGGCTGCAGTCATGCAGAGGTGCTGGGTCTTCTGTGAACATATTCGGAGTCCACTGTGCAAGTTGCCTGTCTCCCATCTCAACACACAATGCAGAGTACTTGCTGTACATACCCTTGTAACTCACTACATTCAATGCTTTCTAATAGAATTGAAAAATCTGTGCCTTTGAAGTTTGTGGAAGACACATCACAACCAAAATAATTTTAATGCGTTCTTTACGTCTCACGGGAGTGTTTTGGAATAGATGCGGTGTGAAGATGGCCTCACAACGCAAATCAGCAATGGCTCACAATATGATACTCCTCCCGTGTATAGTGTTAATGCTACACAGGAGTGCAGTGTTTTGTTCATGCATATTTTTATCATATTTAGAACCATACTGACACGCAAACAAATTAGATGAAAAGTGTAACGCAGAGGTCCAGTAAGGTGTAGCCCACTTCAGACGTAGCATGATATGTTGAGTAGTAATATTATATGAAAATTTACTATCAACCAGTCAGGTATCCGATAGAGATTGCTTGAGATCAAGGCCATGTTGGTGTAATTTAAAGTGACGTGTGGCTTGTTATCTAAGCACTAGGCAGGCCGAAACCACTTAGCACATGTGGCAGTCAGTGGAAGTGTAGTGCAGGCCCCTTCACTGGTATGGTAATTGATTCTTACCTTCCTGGCTGATGTCATGAAGAATAATGGCTCCCTGGTGTAATTCATTACTGGTTCTCAGTGCTTGCACAACTGTTTGAGACTGCAAATACTCTGTAGGACTTCATAGACTCCTGTCTCCTTTGAGATTAATACTGCATTATAATAGAAATGCTTCCAATTTGAAATAGCCTGGATAACTAATGGAGATGCAAGTCATGATGGCTGTCAACAGTCACAATGGAATTGAACAGAGTGATTTAATGCCAACAGAATCAGGAGGAGTGTCCATACAAACAGCAACAACAATAGGCCTTACATTGACAGCACTGTACACGGTGGCTGACAGATGTACACAAAGGTCCACAAACACAATTATCACACAGACTGTCAACTTCTATCAATTTCTGTTAGCTGTTGTACTGAGTGTCTCGTGCATCTGTTCAAGGGTGTAGTTGGAAGCGTTGAAGGGGCTCACCCACATGATCTTCATGCGTTGTTGTGCAAGCACATGGCTACAGTCTTGGACAGAAAGCAATGTGTCTAGAACTTCACTTCCAATCAGTCAGTCAGGGGCAAGCTGCTTTGAAGCAGATAGATGCCTGGATGGAGTAATATAAAATACAGTGTCTTATGCAGCTTGCTGTGTAGTTATGAATTAAACTCCTGAGAAAGTGCAGACCCACTGTCAACTGTCTGTGGGTGTGGGTACCCATACATGTCACAATTCCTCTCTTTGTACTGAAGTGGGTGACTCCATGCAGGGGAGCTACATACTAGGTCCAGGCAGCTCTGCTCTGTTCCTCTTGTCAGTGCACTAACACTTAACTTCCTTTTGTAAATGTTTAACTTCATTCACCCGTGTGTGTGTCTACTGTTTTTGCCTTCTGCAGCTTAGAGCCCACCCTGCGTGTCTGTGTCCGTGTGTCTGTTACCTACTTGAGTGCAAAAAGCACAAACATGGCAGAAGAAAACCAGCTCGCTCACACAACTACTGATGATCCTCAGGTGAGAGATATCTATCTAGAACTCGCTCGTGGTGTGTTGTTTCTTCTAGAGTTAATAGATTTTACGGCGTCACGTAAAGCGGAAGTGATTAATGTGCTCTGGGGGTCATAGGTCAGAGGCCACAGACGCGCAAGAAATATAAATCGCGTCGCTCGCTGCAACGAGATCACTTTATTTAGTTGGCTGATTGCTGTGATGCAGTCAGGTTTGTTGTAATGCTCCTTAGTGCAGTCCACAGCGATCTAGGGCGCCATACCCTGTCTTACCCCTGGGGCGGAGAGGAGAGTATACCTTCATCAATGCAACGGTACCCCTACGCCCTCACTGGGGACTACATTGAACAGAAGGCCATGGTTCATCCACCCACCGCAGTCTCTTCGTCATTCTTCCACCAGATGCGGCCCGACATCACTTTCGGAGCTACCCACATGGATCCTCTGTCCACTTCGCTCGGACTGGGCGCGAACATGGCGGGCGCACAGGACCCTATTCGGATGGCTATGCAGATCCAGCAGCTAATGTGCAAGGTCTGCGGTGACACGGCCTCAGGGAATCACTTTGGAGTGCTCAGCTGCGAAGCCTGTAAGAGCTTCTTCAGGCGAAGCGTCCGCTCTGCGTCCCCGTACGCGTGCCGCGGTACGCGTGACTGCAACATACAGAAGACTACGAGGAACCGCTGCCAGTACTGCCGACTTCAGAAGTGTACCGCTGTGGGAATGAGGAAGGAAGGTGAGAAGCGGACGAATACGAGGGGGCTAGAGGGGGTGTGGGTGGGCATTAGCTGTGCAGCATTTGGAGTGAGTGAATGAGTATAAGTACACTTTTTGCGCGTTTCTCGTTGCAGCTGTGCAGGAGGAAAGAAAGCCAACCACTGCCAGGGCGGATGAGCCGGAGTCCCCCACCAAGTCTACCATCAGTTCCGGCCTCCCGCACTCCCCCACCACACCCACTGTCCCCGGTGGATTAGTCCCTCGCTTCCACTCCTCCCTGCCAAACCTCCCTCACAACGTCTCTCCATCGCAAGACAGCACCGTAAGCAAGGACAATACAGTTTCTGATCCCTCTCTCACATTGGAAGCACTTGTTGAAGCTGAGGAACAGATCAGTGAGCCGACATCACAGTATTCTCTTCACGACACAACCATATCAACCAATGAGGTCTTCCAGGCAGCCAAGGAGTCCCTCATCCGGATTATCGAGTGGTCTAAGCATGTGCCCACCTTCACCAGCCTCCCGCTGCCCGACCAGGTGAAACTGCTGAAGTGCACCTGGGCTGAAGTGATGATGTTAAGGCTGGCCATACGCACAGCGGACGCACACAAGGTTGGCAAATCAGGAATTGTGCTTGCAACAGGGAAGGTAGCCACGCCTGAGAACACTGAGGACCTCCAGCTGTCGAGTGTGTTCCTCCGCGTGCAGGAGGAGCTAACGGAGTGGCTGGTGTCCAATGACATTGATCGCAAGGAGTTGACCCTTCTGCAAGCCCTCATCTTGTTCAACCCAGGTAGGTGGTGACCAGTTTGCATGCGTGTCTGCAGGCAACACTGATAGGACGTAGCAGCTGGAACCCTCTTAGCTTTCAGGAGAAGGCACCACCTCACAATCATAGATTATGTATGTAGTTGATACTCCTCCGGCAGATCATGCTAGGTGCATTGAATCTTTTGTATGTATGTGTATTCTGCCGAATGCGCTCCTGGTTATATTCCAGACAATAGTAATAATTATGTCTCCCTTCCCAAGTGAGGATTGGTCTTTGTGTGTGACGAATGCATGGACTTGTGTTTGTTTTTGGGCAGTAAGCTACCACTTCAATATTGTTGCCTCTAAATACACTTTTGACCATTCAGTTCTTTGACATTCTCCATGGATTGTTGGCTAACCAACCAATTGACAAACCAATTGACTCACATACAATGAATATATATATTCAATATTCACTGTGTTAGCTATCGTTTCCTGTTTGTTTCTCCTGTGTTCACAGACGCCAAGGGTCTAAGTGCAAGTGCAGCTGAAAAGGTGGCCCAGGTCCAGAAGCAACTGCTGAATATGCTGCAAGGCACCAGTGCAGCCTTTCCCAGCGACAGGCACCGGTTTCCCCTTATGTTGCTGCGCCTTCGCAACATAAAGTCAATTAGTATCGACGTGGTTCAGCACATGGAGGTGCACCGTACCATCGGGGATGCTCATCTCGACAGGATCTTTGTAGAACTAATGGACATGTCTTCTTGACTCACACATCATCTTTTGTGTGCTTGCACCAAAACAGCAAGCAATAACAACTAACCACATACACCTAACATCATTTTCAGCTTATGTTTCAAATACAATTTTTACAGTTTTTTGCAGGTGTATACATGCATTACAATCATTAGTCCATTGTGTCCTGTCACATGCTGTCATTGTGGCCAGTGAGTCGTTGCCACGCTGCTACTAAAACCGAGTTAACACCGTCAGCGCATATCTGAGTCACACGGTTTGGCAAAGGCGTTTAATTTATGTCGCAGTTCTGTAAACTGCAAGATATCAAAATTTCAAATCGAGTTGTAATCCCACCTGGTCAGAAGTGCAGCATGTTAAGTGTGTCTGTGTTTGCAAAAGCTGTAGTCTGATGATGTGCTGTGCATGTGTTGCATTTCATCATTACAGAGTCAGAGTCAGAATGGGAAGTTGACTGCCTTGGATGAAGTCAAGCTAGAGGTGAAGAAAATTTGTCGTGTGTGCAGCGACACTGCATCGGGGAACCACTTTGGAGTAATGACATGCGAGGCATGTAAGAGCTTCTTCCGTCGCAGCATCCGTGCCAATGCCAAGTACTACTGCAACAACCACAACTCGTGTGTGATTGACAAGAGAAACCGGAACCGATGTCAGGCCTGCCGGCTGCGGAAGTGCCTGGATTCAGGGATGCAACCAGAATGTGAGTCATTACTGCTCTGTACTGCTGGGTGTTACATCATGCCGTGCAACACCAGCACACTTGACAATGAAGTTACATCATGTGTGTAATGATTGTGCAGGTCTGTGGTAGCTCACTTGTACATCACTAGACACTGACTTGATATTAATTTTTGTCTAATGACTTGTGAAGCACTAGTGATGCAATCTATTTGGACAAGCTTCTTCTGAAAAAATGTTTACTTAATTAGAGTTACTCTTCATGCGTTGCATGTGCCCCTTTGCTGTGGCACGGCCATCTGTTGTGTAGCTGCAGGGTAACATTGTCTGTGCCTGTGAGTACAAACTCTCAGTGATGTCAGATTTGTGACTGAGCTGAGCCGAGCTGTGATTGTAGTGGCAGCCACTTTGGTCTGTGTGTGATAGAATCACTCTTTTGTTCCCTATGCAGCTGTACAAGAGGAGAGGGCTCCAATGTCCCGCGACATGTATCCGTCTTACCGCATGGCCACTCCATACATCCCCATAGCTGGATCTCCAATAGGGGCACCCCCCTATGCTCCCTACCAGGTTATGTACACGCAACCTATGCCCACCGCAGCCAGCTTGACTGCCGAGCCAGCCACTCACCCAATGGTTGCACAGCAGGAACGCTCACCTGTTAAGCTGGAACAGCCTCTGGCGCACCATGTGACTGTCAAGCCAGAGCCTCCTCCCTATCCTTCATACATGTCACCCACGGGCAGCAGCACTGAAAATGGCTTCCATGGCCCTCCCTTCTCACCTGGGACCGCACTCAATGTCCCTTTGGCATCTTTGGGACAGCCTCGCAGAGCTGTCCAGGCCTCCTACCCTTCGCTACCACTTCCCCTTGCCGTGTCGTCACCCAGACCGATGCCACCAAATTTCACTCCACAGTCTAGTGCCAGCCCTGTGCCACCCGTAGCCAACGGTGTTCTCCCCAGCGTTGCTGCCCCACCGATGGGTGCGCAGCACCACCGCCAGCAGCAGACACTACCAGCAGTGGTCTCCACTGTGTCCGAGTTTGTTGAGTCGCTGCCGCCGCCCTCACCAACCCAATCTGAGGTGTTCAGAGCACACTCCTTCTCAACAGTTTCATCGCAGCGAAACAGTTGCCCCTATGAACCCTTTAGCATGGCCCCTCCCAAGCACATTCCTCAGATGAATCGTTCCGACTCCCAGCCTAATCTTTCCACAACCAAGCCAGAACCGATGTTGAAATTGCAGCCAGACATCTCCAGCCCCCGCCTCACAGGGATGGAACTTCCTGGAACTCCCCAAGACTACCCCAGACAGCCAGGCAACAGTGGGATGATGTGTTATCCTCGTGAATACAGCTTAGTTGGCGGCCTTACCTCACAGGCTCACTTACAGAGCCCTACTTACCCGGTTATGCCACAGTCGACATCAATGAGCACCTACCCCTCTCCTTCAGTCTCAGATGCCAACTTCAATGCAGCCTATCAGCCAACTCTCGTTCTTCGCAGCCATGGCTCACGGTCAAGTAGCCCTACCAACTCCATCATTTCAGTGGGAAGCACACCATCAATGCAGACGTTTTCAGCCATTGGTGGAGACCATCCCCGATCTGTCGACCACCGCAGCTCCCATGGAAGCTACAAGGAGCCTGAGTTGCCCCCGTACTCATCGAGTCACATGTATCGATCTCGTTCACCAAATGGCAGTTGCGGCTCAACCTACAGCAGTCTGAGTGGGTCTAGACCCGGCTCCACACGAAGCTCCCACTACTCAGACCACTCTCATAGCAGCCACGGTCGGTCCATCGGATCTTCTTTCTCTGGGACACTCACGGCATCGCTTAACTCAGCTCACATTACTCCACCCAACCCCCACCACACCTACATCACGCTTGATGATCTTCTTCAGGCTGAACCCACGCTGGCGTTGAGCCCTCTCAATGCTCCCAGCCACGACTCACCACAAGGAGACGAACTGATCCACACAGCCAACCAGGCCTTGAAGCAGATTGTCAACTGGGCAAAGCAGATTCGCGCCTTCATCTCGCTGCCGCAGAACCTGCAGATGACACTGATGAAGCACTGTTGGGGTGAACTGTTGTGTTTTGTGTTGGCCGTTCGCAGCGCGAGGGAGAGGGAACGTGCGAAGACCGCAGGATTGACGATGGATTTGGATCAGTCTCGCTATCCTGGGGCAACATACAGCTTCCAGCGCATGTCTCTCGACCTGACCAAGTGGATTGTGGAGCGACAGTTGGACGAGATTGAGTTGGCGTGCTTAAAGGTCATCATCCTGTTGGACCCAGGTGAGCAGATAATCTACTCTTCTGCACACAGGCATAACTATTGTACTTCAAACATAGGCATTGCTATTGTACTTCAAACATAGGCATAGCTATTGTACTTCAAACATAGGCATAGCTATTGTACTTCAAACATAGGCATAGCTATTGTACTTCAAACATAGGCATTGCTATTGTACTTCAAACATAGGCATTGCTATTGTACTTCAAACATAGGCATAGCTATTGTACTTCAAACATATGCATTGCTATTGTACTTCAAACAGTTGAAATTTAACTGTTGAGCTTAGTCTGTCCAGCAGTAATGTTGTATGTATGTGCTGTACTGCATGCCATGGATTGCAGACATGCCAGGGGTCACGAGTTGACAACTAGTGCATGAAATGTTCCTCTTCCCTGCCTCCTGTTTCCCAGGTGCACAAGGCCTCACGCCGTACAGCCGCTCTCTGGTTGAGATCATTCAGGGCCAGACACTGCACATTCTGCGACAGCACTGCAGGAACAGAGTGCCCTTTGATGGCGCCCGCTACGGGCAGATCATGCTGCGGCTGGGATCCATCAAGAAGATTGGAATGGAAGCCATCGGGGAGCTTGAAATAATGCAGGTCTTAGGAGCAGAGATCCATGATGTTCTGGCAGACCTCATAGGAAGTTCATGATGTATCTAAGTCAGTGACGCTTTACAACCGACAATTTTGCTTGTGTATAATATTGTCATCTTAGTTTGTGCCTATCCACTGACCTATTCATTTATTGGCTGTTTTCATCAGGCGGTATGTCAGCTGCCCCGTCTCTTTTGCACCTTGTTTGTATTTTTCTTACATGTCCATCAGTGTGCATTGTCACAAATCTATATCATAGCATTTTTAACCATACGTTACACCATGATATCTCATTTGGTACATTTGCGGTTGTCCGGTTGAGTTTTATAAGGCACCAGTGCACAAAATGGGGGAATCCCCTCAGCTGGCGCCCGCACTCCAGCATGCTGCGGCGGTTCCTTTGGGGTGGCGTGGGGGCATGCGCTGTGTTGCTCAGCGCCAACAAGTGGGGATACGACTATCTCGTGATGCCGTGCTTGCTCAAGGTGGACCCGGAGAAGGCGCACAGGATGGCAGTGTGGGCGTGCAGGTTCGGACTCGTTCCTCGCTCGTTTCAAAAGGACCCCAGCGAGCTGGTATACAGGACACTGCCCCTGCATGCATGTTGCGTACACGAACGAAAACGTACAGTGCTAATGTGTGTACGTATCATTGACTGGAATCGTATGCACGTGTGTCTCCTCTGTTGTTGTCTCGATCAACAGCACACAGAAGTTTGGAAGTTACAGTTTCCCAACCCGATTGGTATTTCAGCTGGCTTTGACAAGCATGCGGAGGCAATGAAGGGTTTGTATGGAATGGGATTCGGATTTGTGGAGGTGGGAAGTGTGACCCCCCTTCCACAGATGGGCAATGCTAAACCGAGAGTGTTTCGGCTGAGGGAAGATAGAGCCGTCATTAACAGGTGTGAACACCATATGCATTGCACTGAAGCAGAGCTGCACACAAGCAACTCCAGGATGTGTGTGTGTGTGTGTGTGTGTGTGTGTGTGTGTGTGTGTGTGTGTGTGTGTGTGTGTGTGTGTGTGTGTGTGTGTGTGTGTGTGTGTGTGTGTGTGTGCGCTGTGGTGTGTGTGCGCTGTGGTGTGGTGTATGTGTGTGTGCGCTGTGGTGTGGTGTATGTATGTGTGTGTGTGTGTGTGTGTGTGTGTGTGTGTGTGTGTGTGTGTGTGTGTGTGTGTATGTGTGTGTGTGCATGTGTGCATGTGTGTGTGTGTGTGTGTGTGTGCGCTGTGGTGTGGTGTGTGTGTGTGTGTGTGTGTGTGTGTGTGTGTGTGTGTGTGTGTGTGTGTGTGTGTGTGTGTGTGTGTGTGTGTGTGTGTGTGTGTGTGTGTGTGTGTGTGTGCATGTGTGTATGTGTGTGCATGTGTGCGTGCGTGTGTGTGTGTACGTGTGTGTGCGCGCTGTGGTGTGGTGTATGTGTGTGTGTGTGTGTATGTGTGTGTGTGTGCATGTGTGCATGTGTGTGCGTGTGTGCGTGTGCATATGTGTGTGTTTGTTGCCTGCAGGTATGGCTTCAACAGTGATGGAGTGGAGGCTGTTAAGCATCGCCTGGAGCTCTGGAGGAGGAGGCAGGCCAATGGCGTGCTTGGAGTTAACCTGGGAAAGAATAAGGCAACAGTGGATGCTGCAGAGGATTTTGCCCATGGACTTAAGGAGTTGGGACCACTTGCAGACTACCTCGTCATTAATGTGTCTTCTCCGAACACCCCTGGTCTGAGGGACTACCAGAGACAGGAGGAGTTGGCGGCACTAGTTCGCAAGGTGAGTGCCAATTGCTACTCCATTCCCTCACCACCACCACCACCACCCTCCTTCATCCGCTAACCTCTGAAGTTCATGGAGCTTTTTGCTGTATTGTTTCATTAGTTGCCTGTTGTTGACCCAGGTGACTGCTGCTCGTGACACCCTGCGGACACGCCCTCCACTGCTCATAAAGGTTGCCCCTGACCTTTCGCAGGAGGAGAGGAGAGACATTGCAGCTGTAGTGTGTGCCCCGTCCTCAGGGGTGGATGGCCTCGTAGTCTGCAACACAACAATGGCGAGACCTTCTTCCTTGCGGAGTGGACACCGAGAGGAGGTGGGCGGACTGTCGGGAGAGCCTGTTAAGGAGATGGCCACACAGGCTGTCAGGGACATGTACACACTAACAGGAGGTGTGTGTGTGTGGTAGTTGGTGGGCGTGACTGATGGGTGGTGGGCGTGACTGATGGGTGGTGGGCATGACTGATGGGTGGTGAGTGTGACTGATGGGTGGTGGGCATGACTGATGGGTGGTGGGCATGACTGATGGGTGGTGAGTGTGACTGATGGGTGGTGGGCATGACTGATGGGTGGTGGGCGTGACTGATGGGTGGTGGGCGTGACTGATGGGTGGTGGGCGTGACTGATGGGTGGTGAGTGTGACTGATGGGTGGTGGGCGTGATGATTGGTGGTGGGCGTGACTGGTGAGTGGTGGGTATGGCTGACAAGGTAGGTATAAAGATGACATGTGGGTGTGGCTAATGGGTGGTGGGTGTGGTTCATATATAGGTAAGACTGATGAGTAGTGGGTGTGGCTGACAAAGTGGGTGTGGCTGGTGGTTGGGTGGGGTGTCATACTGTCAGTGAGCTGATGTGCAATATTCCCATACCAATCTGGCCAGGAGTGCATAATGAGTAAAAGAACGGAAGGGGTACTCGTACCATTTTTACTCCTGCACTCCTGCATCTGACACTATTAATTTTCATATTCATTCTGGTATATACCACAGGTACTATCCCTATAATTGGCGTGGGAGGTGTGTCCAGTGGAAAAGATGCATATGACAAGATCCGTGCTGGAGCGTCCCTGATTCAGCTGTACACATCACTGATGTATGAGGGGCCGGGGATGGTGCACAGGATCAAGAGGGAGCTAGCTGACCTCCTTCGGTGAGCAGAAATCAGATCCCAGCAATGACCTTGGCATTGGTGTGTTGTACAAGTACACATGTGCACATGTGCTTGCTACATGTATATGATTTCCATGTGTGTATTAGTGAGTCTTCATTCTCCCCCCATCATTCTTCTGTAGCCAGGATGGGTTCGACAATGTGAAAGAAGCTGTTGGGTCGGAGCACAAGTCCAGAAAATGAAGTCATATATATATTACCGTGGTGTTGCGTAATCATTTGTGGATAAAATGGCGTCAGCAGTGTGGTGTAGATGCAGAGCTACGCAGTTGATGGGCACTATGGCATGGAGGTCGCAGAGGGGGATTGCGCAAACGACAATCCTGCTTCAGCAAACACCCGGGGAGAAGAAAGTGGCGAATGTTTTGCAGAGCGCCTTAGCCCCTAACAAATTATCTGTGAAGGATATTTCTGGTACAGTACATACTGATAGTCCTATTTGTTCTGCTTGTATTGAGGGAGTCTATTCTATACCTGTTAGGCGGGTGTGGCTCCATGTTTGAGATAGTGATTGAGGCAGAGGGTTTCAGAGGCAAGCGGACCGTACAGCAGCACCAGATGGTGAACAATGTGAGTTGGGCTGCTGCTGCTGCGATGCACGTCCAAAGGAGAGAAAGGGCTCTGTTGTATTGTCTTCCACTGCTCACGTGAGAGCTACTCTAATGCTTCTTGGAAGTAGCACACGAGTAGCAGCAAGTTAAAGGGTGGATTCCTTTTCTTTACACACTGCACAGTTTTAGCTTAGCTTTGTATCACTTAGTTTGAATTTTTCTCCAACTAGATTGCTTTACTCGAAGTTACTGGACGCATAATTGTTTTCATTGACATTAGAAATGGCTTGCAGAGTTTGTGTGCACACTTAACAAGTGGAGATGTGGACCACAGCCTCACTGTAGTGGTGACATGTGTGGTAGGACTACAAACCTGGTCTACCCTTTTGGTCCACTGCTTGCACAGCTTGTGCAGTGTGTGTGTGCCCTCTGTACAATGTGTACGTCAGCTGGTGCGCATAGCACACGTCATCAGCCAGGATAATGTTAACACTAGAAGTTATTGTCTCGTTCTTGCAGGCACTGAAAGAGGAACTTAAAGAAATGCATGGGCTGGTGATAAGGACATCGGTTCCTGGGTAGCCTTTGCACGAGTCATACACCAATAGTCACCTGCATGGGTTTTTATACCAACTTGTATTGTATTTTGCCTAAAATAGAACGTTTAATCACGTGATAGGGAATCTACACACGCCCCCCGCGATCGTGAGTGGTATGGCGCTCTCCGTGAAAAGAGACTTCCTAAACTCCTCCTTCGAAACCTACAGGCTGTCCTCCGACCAAGTGCTGAGCGCGAGTGTCGATTTGGAGGAGAAGCAATGGGTCAGAGTCGTGGAGAAGAAAGACATGACAACGTACTATCACATGTGGCTGCTAAAGTTGCACAACTACTTCATCCTCGACCCATGGAACCTGGACGCCGTTTACTGGTTCTCTCAGAAGTACGAAGTCGTCAAAGGCACCGTCAGTGTGAGTTCCTTAGGAGCTACTACATGTTCTAGTCGTTAAAACAATGTCACGAGATTCTGTGAATGGAACACTGTGCTGCTGATGAAGTGACGGTGTGACCTTTTCCCTACTGCTAGGCTGATGGCAGTCCAAAAGCGACAAAAGTGTTCCACACTCGTAACCCTGGCATCTACCTATGGGCAATGCATGCGGGACTCTACGCTTCCTTTGTCTTCATCTCCGAGTACTACTGCCTCTTCACCTCCGGCATTGGCGACCTACTCCTGATCCACACGGGGAAGCGCGGCGAGGGAGAGGCCTGGACCAACGTTCTGGACATGGTCCTGGACAAGCCCCCAGATAAAGTGAACTCCTGCCTCAAGATTGGGTACCACATGACCATTCTGCTCAACGCTAAACTGGAGGAGGACAGGCGCACCCTGCAGGTGGTCAGCATGGTGGTGACGGACCCACAGAAGGAGCAGGAAGGGAAGCTGGGCCAGCCCAACGTCTGCAACCTCAAATGGTACACGCTAGTCTTCAACCAGCCCATTGGCGGCCCTGATATGCCGAAAGAAGACCCTGCGCTGAGCTTCACATTTGAAAAGCACTTTGCCCTCTCCTCTGTCGCCATTCCTCTGTACACAACGTTCCTAGATGAGTATCTTGTAGTAGTCATTGAGCGGGACCTCACTGGCAGCGTGTACGAGGAGGAGAAGGATCGCGATGAGCGCCATAGGAACCTTGGGTACCAGGACATGCACCAACAGGACGACTACTCCTGGCAGCAGAACAAGAATCAAGAGATCAATCTTGTCGTTGATCTGCCTGATGAAGTGAGCAAGGAAGATATCAGATGTGAGTTTCACAGGAGCCACATCTCCATCGGTCTCAACGACGGGACCTCCTACATCAAGGGAGACACATTTGCGGAGTTGGACACAGAGGCTTGTTTCTGGACAGTTGACAAAGAACGACAAGTGTAAGTCCTTCTGCACCAACCTTTACTAGCTGTGTGCTGTTCCTCTGCACCAACCTTTACTAGCTGTGTGCTGTTCCTCCGCACCAACCTTTACTAGCTGTGTGCTGTTCCTCTGCACCAACCTTTACTAGCTGTGTGCTGTTCCTCCGCACCAACCTTTACTAGCTGTGTGCTGTTCCTCTGCACCAACCTTTACTAGCTGTGTGCTGTTCCTCTGCACCAACCTTTACTAGCTGTGTGCTGTTCCTCCGCACCAACCTTTACTAGCTGTGAGCTGTTCCTTCTGCACCAACCTTTACTAGCTGTGTGCTGTTCCTCCGCACCAACCTTTACTCGCTGTGTGCTGTTCCTCTGCACCAACCTTTACTAGCTGTGTGCTGTTCCTCCGCACCAACCTTTACTAGCTGTGTGCTGTTCCTCTGCACCAACCTTTACTAGCTGTGTGCTGTTCCTCTGCACCAACCTTTACTAGCTGTGTGCTGTTCCTCCGCACCAACCTTTACTAGCTGTGAGCTGTTCCTTCTGCACCAACCTTTACTAGCTGTGTGCTGTTCCTCCGCACCAACCTTTACTAGCTGTGTGCTGTTCCTCCGCACCAACCTTTACTAGCTGTGAGCTGTTCCTTCTGCACCAACCTTTACTAGCTGTGTGCTGTTCCTCCGCACCAACCTTTACTAGCTGTGTGCTGTTCCTCCGCACCAACCTTTACTAGCTGTGTGCTGTTCCTCCGCACCAACCTTTACTAGCTGTGAGCTGCTACTTGGTGTGGTATACTGCGGCATTCACATGCATGTGTGTTGGGCCATGTGGCATTAAGTGAGTAGAGAGTGTATGTCCATCTCTGATCTCTCCTGCCCTTCATCTGTTCTGTCCAGGCTGGAGATACTCCTGACCAAACAGGGGCGGGGCGAGTGGCGACAACTCTTCAAAGACCCTCCGAAGCCACCACCGGACTCCGACTCTGACAGCAGTGATGAAGGCATGAGTCTTGCTTGTGGGAAGAGGAGCGGGATGCGATCCGGATTGAGGAGGGCTCTTCGCATGCCCAAGCTTCGCCGTCCAAAACCACTGTTCTTCTTCGATCAGCCGAAGAAAGAGGTAATTTAGCCTTTTCATGCAAGTGGGAGTAAGAGGGAAGGGGAAGGGAGGTAGGAAGTAAGGAGAGGAGGGGAGGGCAGGGGAGGGAGGGGCAGGAGAGGAGGGGACAAAATTGTAGTTGTCTGAATGCCCCTGCAGCCCGGCCCTCCCCCGAAGAGAACGCGTCCTGTACTGATGAACACTGCAGAGGAGGTGTATGATGAGGACAAGGATGATGCAACTTTGTTTCTGATCAACAAGGAGGGAGGCTGTTGCGAGAAGGTGTGGTGAAGCCGAATGTGCGGTGAAGGGTGTGGTTGTGATGGGTGTGTGGGGGATGGTCAGTATGAGGGAACTTGTGTGTGAGAAATGTATGATGGGTGTGATGAAGATGAGTGGAAATGTGAGGTGGATGGGAGTGTGTACAAGGAGGTATATATTTGACAGAGGAACGATGCCATCCTAAACACTTTTTCTTCTCGCCACAGACGAGTTTTGAAGGGAGACAATTTCTCTTTAGCTGCCCAACAGGCCCTCTTCAGCCCCCTGCATTTGCAGTACAGCATGATGTGGATGCGCTCATGTGTTCTCTGGCCTTCGATGACCATCAGGAAGGAGGAGGTCTTGTCTCCTGCCACCACGATGCCACCTTCAATGCGCTGGCAAGTGTTCAAGAGGCCAAGAAGGACCGAAAGTATGTGGCGTGTAATGCAAAGATGGATCTGAGTGTGCTGACCGACTGCTCCTCTCTCATACAAATCTACAAGCACTCCACGCCCGCTGACACCGTTGCCGACATGAACGTGTTCACCCTCCCAGATGTGGAAGACCCCAAGGGTCTAGGTCTCTCTCAAATCCACGGTGTACACATCACTCCTGGAGGAGACATCTTTGTACTAAGGAAAGGGAGCCTGTTTGTTCTCCGTGTCAGCAGCACCAGCATCTGATTGGCTCTAACTACCCCAGCTGCAGTGCAACGCGACTACCTATTATACCTTTGTAATGTAGAGACCTGGACCTTTTATGCACCACACACCTGTGAACAAGGCTAACTTTACTATACATGCTGTGCACTTGTACAATATAAATGTCTGTAGTAGTTTTGACCTGTTTCATGTACAGCACACGTTTGCATACTCGTCAGTGTAAGGCAAGTATGTCGCTACGGGCAGGAACAGCATTGCTGTATATGCATCACAGATCTAGACTGAATGCCTAGTGTCATAATGCAGTATGTATAGTATTAATGTACATATTTTATGTATATGCACTATATATATATGATCTATAATTATATATCTGTAATGAACCTTTAGATCTAGAGACCACACAATGCAACTGTTGCGACACAGGGACCTCATCTGGGAGCTATGTAAGCACCTTGAAAGAGCACTAAAGATCTTGGAGTGCAGGACCTCGTCTGCACGTTGCAGTGAATGCAATGCAAATAACATGCAAGCAATGTTGATGTATGCATCATGCATCATGCATTCCAGTCGATGTACACATAGGCATACAAGTGTATAAAAAGACCATATCATATTTTAGTGCATTAAAATATTTTAATATTTTAACATTTTAGTGCATTATTTAAAGATCCAGGCGTGTGCATGGCCGATGGTCAGCTGAATCACCACAACACAGAATTTGCAGCAACCATGATGTGTGTCCTAACAATGCAGCTAATGCAGAGAAAAGAACCACAGCTAAATCTATATAGTCCTGCTGCACTGCACTGCACGCCTACTCAGTATCAGGGGGCATAAAGCTCACACTGTTCCCTACAATCCTACGTTAAGTTCTGTATCACTCTGCTTTTGGGCATTCACAGGGGTCCACACACTTGAACCGGTTAGCCCTTGCTCTGCCAGACTGAGGAGGAGATTGGGTGGGGATGGGGAGGACATGGGGTGGGATGGGGGGATGGGGAGGACATTGGGTGGGATGGGGAGGATATTGGGTGGGATGGGGAGGATATTGGGTGGGGATGGGGAGGACATTGGGTGGGGATGGGGAGGACATTGGGTGGGGATAGGGAGGACATGGGGTGGGGATGGGGAGGACATGGGGTGGGGATGGGGAGGACATTGGGTGGGGATGGGGAGGACATTGGGTGGGGATGGGGAGGACATGGGGTGGGTTGGGGGGATGGGGAGGACATTGGGTGGCATGGGGAGGATATTGGGTGGGGATGGGGAGGACATTGGGTGGGATGGGGGGATGGGGAGGACATTGGGTGGGGATGGGGAGGACATTGGGTGGGGATGGGGAGGACATTGGGTGGGGATGGGGAGGACATTGGGTGGGGATGGGGAGGACATTGGGTGGGGATGGGGAGGACATGGGGTGGGATGGGGGGATGGGGAGGACATTGGGTGGGATGGGGAGGATATTGGGTGGGGATGGGGAGGACATTGGGTGGGGATGGGGAGGACATTGGGTGGGGATGGGGAGGACATTGGGTGGGGATAGGGAGGACATGGGGTGGGGATGGGGAGGACATGGGGTGGGGATGGGGAGGACATGGGGTGGGGATGGGGAGGACATTGGGTTGGGATGGGGAGGACATTGGGTTGGGATGGGGAGGACATTGGTTGGGATGGGGAGGACATGGGGTGGGGATGGGGAGGACATGGGGTGGGGATGGGGAGGACATTGGTTGGGATGCGGAGGACATGGGGTGGGGATGGGGAGGACATTGGTTGGGATGGGGAGGACATGGGGTGGGGATGGGGAGGACATTGGTTGGGATGGGGAGGACATTGGGTGGGGATGGGGTAGATACACCACATGCGCAAGCCATGTTGTATAAAAGAAGCTCTGAATACAATCCTTCTGTATACACTCTTAGAATGCAGCTGGCTCACCTCTATGCCACCCCTGACACATCTACTCCACTCCCTGAAGCAGGCTCCACGTGGATCCTCTCCACATTTGTAGCTGCAGTCTGGGCAGGCTTGCACTGGCCGTGAGTAGTAACAAGCCCGACACAGGGTCACGTGGCATCTCCCAGTGCACCCCGGCCCAGTGGATCCCGGTCTGGAACAGGTTAGAGGTAACCACAGCAATGTGAGTGATTCATGTCCACATATTCATACACACATACATATAACATATAATATAAGACTTCTATCTGCAGGTCTATTGTATGCAGTCTCAGTTGTGCTGTGTACGCACATGCAGCGCAGTCACATGTGGACAAGAAGCGTGCACACAGCCATCTCGTACTTCCTGCTATTGGTTTAGTGTGTAAATTCTGAAAATTTTTCAACACAGTTGAAGTTCCAAGAAATAACTTCAAATAGGTGGTGTGGCTTAAGTTGACAAGAGCTAGATAAAGTTCCAATGCAGGCAAGCACACAGCAAGGAAGTGCAAATGGCCCCTCATGGTCTCCCCCTAAACCCATCCTGTGGTACCTGGTGAGACAATCCTTTAGACCCTTCTTTCATGCACAAGAAGTAGTCACATGTGGCAGGAGTGATCAGTGACACTGACGCATGTGCAGCACTGTAAGGCTAGACTGCATGGAGACATGCTTGCAAAACGTGTACATGTATATTTGCTTACACTGAACACATGGTATTGGGACCATTTTGGCGGCAGAATCTGTGTGAACACTCCTCTGGGCAGGCTAATGAGAAGCAGGAAGAATATCAGTGCATCTGCAACTGCATTAAAGTCATGTGATGGTCATGCGATGGTCATGTGACAGTACTGTGGCTCACCTGGGGGACAGTCTGTCTCATTGACACAAGCATTAGCTTCTTCATCAAGCACTGTCCCAACAGGACACCCACACCCACTGCGGCACTCTAAGGTGCAGGCTACTTCAGGTTCTTCACATGTACCATTGCAAGGAACACACGTGTTGACACCGTCAAAGTACTCCTGTCCTTCCACTTCACATTCTAAAGTGATTAGAGGAAATAATAGGCAAGTACCATAAACTTCAATGCACAGTCAGCGCTGCACTTGTGGTTATTTTATTCGTCCAAATGTCATTCGTCACTCATATTAAGATGGTATGTGACAGGCATGTGACAGTACTGTGGCTCACCTGGGGGACAGTCCGTCTCATTGACACAAGCATTAGCCTCTTTATCAAGCACTGTCCCAACAGGACACCCACACCCACTGCGGCACTCTAAGGTGCAGGCTACTTCAGGTTCTTCACATGTACCATTGCAAGGAACACACGTGTTGACACCGTCAAAGTACTCCTGTCCTTCCACTTCACATTCTAAAGTGATTAGAGGAAATAATAGGCGTGTAACATAAACTTCAATGCACAGTCAGCACTTGTGGTTATTTTATTCGTCCAAATGTCATTCGTCACTCATATTAAGATGGTATGTGACAGGCATGTGACAGTACTGTGGCTCACCTGGGGGACAGTCCGTCTCATTGACACAAGCATTAGCCTCTTTATCAAGCACTGTCCCAACAGGACACCCACACCCACTGCGGCACTCTAAGGTGCAGGCTACTTCAGGTTCTTCACATGTACCATTGCAAGGAACACACGTGTTGACACCGTCATAGTACTCCTGTCCTTCGACTTCACATTCTAAAGTGATTAGAGGAAATAATAGGCGTGTAACATAAACTTCAATGCACAGTCAGCACTTGTGGTTATTTTATTCGTCCAAATGTCATTCGTCACTCATATTAAGATGGTATGTGACAGGCATGTGACACACATGTGGCAGAGACTCTTGTAACCTTGTCTCAAGTTAGTCTGTCCTGCCTTCTTGGATGTCTCACCTATGAGGCACTCCTCTGTGGGGATGCACTCCCCCTCATGCAGCACAGTGCCAGGAAGACAGGCACAGCCAGAACGACATATCGCTGGACAGGCTACTTCAGGTTCCTCACAGGTACCAGTGTTGGGAGCACACGTGATGACACCGTCATAGTACCACTGTCCCTCTACTGGGCACTCTGAAGGGGTCGGAGTGAATCAGCGTTGTTCTAGCACATACAAGATTGCACTAGAGCCCTGAACTAACTTGTCAGTTTTAATAATGAGTTCCAAATTTACATTTTAATACATACATAAAATGTACATAATAATTATAATATAACAAGAACACAACCATAATCCACAAGTATATAATTGAATGTGTTTGTAATTCAGTCAATAGAAAAGGCCAGAATCGAGTTCCAAATTGATTTCAGTTTAGCGTAGCTAGCAGTGTAGTTAGAGTTCTCAAATCTTTTTCTATTTTAGTCATAGTCCCGATTTAGTCCCATATGAAATAGTCACAAGGTAAGCAAATGAAAGACATTACTGGATCTGACTTTAACAGCAATGCAACAGGCAGCCTTGTAACCATGTCTCAAGTCCGTTTTGTTCTGCCTCTTTTGATGTCTCACCTTTCGGGCACTCCTCCGTGGGGATGCACTCCTCCTCATGCAGCACAGTGCCAGGAGGACAGGCACAGCCAGAACGACATATCAGTGGACAGGGCACATTTGGTTCCTCACAGGTACCAAAGCAGGGAGCACACTCGCCCTCACTGTAGTACTTCATTCCCTTATAAGGACATCCTGTAAGACAGGACACAAACGGCATGGGCAGAAGTTATAACTAGACTTGTACAGATGGTTAAAGCCTTATAGGTGCTCAGAAAAGACAGTGACCATTAATTAAGGCGCAACAAAACTCACCACAACACTCTACGCAATCTTCTTTGCTTTCGTAATTGTTTGCATTCCCTGCGCACCCTCCATAGACGAACCTCTCACACTTCATGCTAGTGGAGTTGTAGAAGAAGCGTGGGATGGAAGCCCGACATGGACCAGGATCAGGAGACAGGGAACACACACCATCCAGTCTCAGAGCTGCAGAGAAAGAAAAGTGGCACCAGTGATAAACCGGACACTTGTTGCAATGGCACACACAACAAATCATGCCACACCACAAAACTTCCTACCGCATTCCTTGGTGCACTCTGTTAGGGTCTCAAAGTTGTTCCTGTTCCCTTGGCACCCTCCGTAGATGAACAGCTCGCACTTGAGACTCGTGGTGTTGTAGAAGTACCTGGGAAAGGCTGCCCTGCAAGGACCAGTGACTGGTCTTGCCACACAGGGGTCTGTGCATATGGGGAGAGTTGAGCATGAATGAGGGAGCGGTCAGTCTGAGTCAGCTGACAGGGATCCTTACCACAAAGTTTGAGGGTGGAGCCAACCACTCCATCGCTGCAGAAACTGAAGACAGAAAGACAGAAAATATGCACGAGGAGATGTGTAAATCTGGTGAGTAGTAAAATGGTGAACACTGACCAGGTGTTGCATCCATCTGAGCACAGCCATGAATCACCGTGCTTGTAGGTCTGGTCTCCTTCCCTGCAATCAGCTAACACACAACAAAAATTGTAGTGGTAAAGGACATGCTTCTACAAGTGCATGGTTAATCATATTATGACACTCATATCATGGTCATGTGACAATCACATGACTCACCTTTACTGCACTCTGTCACATTAATACACTCCTCCTCATGCAGCACAGTGCCAGGAGGACAGGCACAGCCAGAACGACATATCGCTGGACAGGGCACGTTTGGTTCCTCACAGGTACCAAAGCAGGGAGCACACTCGTCTCTGCTAATGTCGTAGTACCTCATTCCCTCATAAGGACATCCTGCAGGAGGAGAGAGATATGCTATCCACTAGTGTAATCTCTGAAGAAGTTTGAACACAGCTCACCACAACATCCTTGACACTCCTCCTCTGATCCAAAGTTGTTGTCATTCCCAGGGCATCCTCCATAGATGAACCTCTCACACTTCATGCTAGTGGAGTTGTAGAAGAAGCGTGGGATGGAAGCCTGACATGGACCAGGATCAGCACCCAGGGAGCACACACCATCCAGTCTCAGAGCTGATGTAGAAGGATGAAACCAGACAGCAACTTTGAGATGACAGTTGTTCACATGTGTCTCTTAACACTGCATAGATGGTCACAGTACATGCCAGGGCACACAAAACTTCCCACCGCATTCCTTGGTGCACTCTGTTAGGGTCTCAAAGTTGTTCCTGTTCCCTTGGCACCCTCCGTAGATGAACAGCTCGCACTTGAGACTCGTGGTGTTGTAGAAGTACCTGGGAATGTATGCCAGGCAAGGACCAGTGACTGGTCTTGCCACACAGGGGTCTGTGCATATGGGGAGAGGTGAGCATGAATGAGGGAGCGGTCAGTCTGAGTCAGCTGACAGGGATCCTTACCACAAAGTTTGAGGGTGGAGCCAACCACTCCATCGCTGCAGAAACTGAAGACAGAAAGACAGAAATTATGCAAGAGGAGATGTGTAAATCTGGTGAGTAGTAAAATGGTGAACACTAACCAGGTGTTGCATCCATCTGAACAGTTCCACCTATCACCATCTTTGTAAATCACGTCTCCTTCCAGGCAATCGCCTATCAGAGTAATAGTGGTGAATCAATATAATGTGATTATGCAATTGCTCTCTGGCCATGTGATAGTCACATGACCACATGTCTCACGTTTAGGGCAGTCTGTCTCATTGACACACGCATTAGCTTCTTCATCAAGCACTGTGCCAACAGGACACCCACACCCACTGCGGCACTCTAAGGTGCAGACTGGATTGCGGTTTGCACATGTACCAGTGCAAGGAACACACGTGTTGACACCGTCATAGTACTCCTGTCCTTCGACTGAGCACTCTGAAGGGGTGGGAGGGAGAGAGAGAGATAGAGAGAGAGAGAGGGTGAGTACCAAACTTCTATACATCACCACTTGTACTCCTGCTGTGCTGACTTGTCCATGTGTAATTTGACAACACATGATGGCATGTAACTGTCATGTGACAGACTGACAGTCAATCATCATACGAGCACGCAGCAACATATGCTACACAATCCAGTGAAATATCTTTGGTGTCGCACTGCGGTCATGTGACAATCATATGACTCACCTTTACTGCACTCTGTCACATTAATACACTCCCCCTCATGCAGCACAGTGCCAGGAGGACAGGCACAGCCAGAACGACATATCAGTGGACAGGGCACGTTTGGTTCCTCACAGGTACCAAAGCAGGGAGCACACTCGCCCTCGCTAACATCGTAGTATCTCATTCCCTCATAAGGACATCCTGCAGGGGAGGAGAGAGGCAACACCTTGACTATCAATGAGTCTAACATGATCATCAAAGGAGATAATAGGTAGAAACAGCTCACCACAACATCCTTGACACTCCTCTTCTGATTCAAAGTTGTTTGCATTCCCAGGGCACCCTCCATAGATGAACCTCTCACACTTCGTGCTAGTGGAGTTGTAGAAGAAACGTTGGGTCAAACTGTCATTGCAGCATGGTCCAGGATCAGCACTCAAGGAGCACACACCACCCAGTCTCACAGCTGTGGGCAAATGAAAGCAGTGATTAAATGGACACTTGCTTGGCTCGCAATGGCATACATGGAAGATAATTTGTTAAGGCACACAAAACTTCCTACCACATTCCTTGGTGCAGTCTGTTAGGGTCTCAAAGTTGTTTCTGTTCCCTTGGCACCCTCCGTAGATGAACACCTCGCACTTGAGACTCGTGGTGTTGTAGAAGTACCTGGGAAAGGCTGCCGTGCAAGGACCAGTGACTGGTCTTGCCACACAGGGGTCTGTGCATATGGGGAGAGGTGAGCATGAATGAGGGAGTGGTCAGTCTGAGTCAGCTGACAGGGATCCTTACCACAAGCCACTTTGGTGGAGCCAACCACTCCATCACTGCAGGAACTGTAGAAGAGAGATAGAATGATAGAAATGCCTAGTAACTGGATAATGATGCATGAGGAGCTGTGTAAATCTGGTGAGTAGTAAAATGGTGAACACTGACCAGGTGTTGCATCCATCTGAACAGTTCCATCTATCACCATCTTTGTAAATCATGTCTCCTTCCAGGCAATTGCCTATCAGAGTAATAGTGGTGAATCATTATAATGTCATTATGCAATTGCTCTCTGGCCATGTGATAGTCACATGACCACATGTCTCACGTTTAGGGCAGTCTGTCTCATTGACACAAGCATTAGCCTCTTCATCAAGCACTGTGCCAACAGGACACCCACACCCACTGCGGCACTCTAAGGTGCAGACTGGATTGCGGTTTGCACATGTACCAGTGCAAGGAACACACGTGTTGACACCGTCATAGTACTCCTGTCCTTCAATTGGGCACTCTGAAGAGATGAGAGGGAAAATACCAAACTTCCATGTATGTTCTATCACTAATTGTGAACTAGGCACTGTGAGGGGATGGAAGGAAGGAGAGCTGTGCAACAGATCGGAGGGACAGAGACATGTTTCATCTGAATACACTCTGATAAATTACATATAATTTTGAAGGAAGCTAGGACGAAATTGAAAGCTGCAGCATAATTGTATAATGCTGGCAAACATCTACCTTAATTACAGTAAGAATTCATGAATTATAGTTCTCATTAAAATTCTTGGGCACTTCAATTGCTGTCAGCTTCAGGCCAGTGAATATGTACTTAACTGCAAGTGTTGATGCACACTCAGTGTGACAGGAGCCAGCAAAGAACAATAGTTATACCTAAAAGAACCACATGACAGCGACAATGCATGATTGTGTTGCTCCGTGTGTGTCACTTACGGGGTGGGCAGGTGCCTGGAGTGGGAGGACACACTTCTGCACGAGGTGCAAATCGCATACTGTGTCGTTCCAAGGTAAGTGGTGGGTTGTTCCCAACCCGTCCTCCCCAAGCATAAAGGAACTGCCGACACTGATCCAAGTCTAGATCCCTGTCATCTCCTGTAACCAGTTTCCTTATGAAAGACACGGTGACCCGACCATCAACGATTTTAACAGACGTGTTCTGTAGGTTTTGTTCCTCATCAACCGGAGGTCGCGCCCTTTCCTCAGCATACCTGTATTGAACATAAACCATCTCCATTTATGCACATTCATGTGAGGGCAGACTTGTACTCCAGCACACATTCTCATACACTGCAGGGTTCACGTACATGTCATAGATGAAGGTGGTACTGTTGGCACCTGTTCCACCCATAACCACATCACTTTGAGCCTATAGGAGGTCAACACAGTAAATTACAGGTGTGTGAAACAAGCAAATCAAGTAGTGTGTACATACGTACGTATGTCTATCTGCATGCAACATATCTGTGCATGTGAAACATGTGTGTGCGTGCGTGTGTGTGTGTATGTATGTGTGTGTGTGTGTGTGTGTGTGTGTGTGTGTGTGTGTGTGTGTGTGTGTGTGTGTGTGTGTGTGTGTGTGTGTGGCTGGTAAAGTGTTGGCTCTCATCCTGCTTGAGAGGCTGCAGGCCATCATTGACCCACAGTTAATGGAGGCCCAGTGTGGATTCAGAAAGGGACGTGGTACTGTCGATCAGATTTGGGTGATGAGGCAGGTAGTGGAAAAAGCAACAGAATACAGGACACCGGTGTTTCTGTGCTTTGTTGATCTCACCAAGGCCTACGATTCGGTCAACCGTCAGGCTATGGTAGCCATACTGAGAGAGTATGGGGTGCCCCACCAGCTGGTAGAAATCATCGAAGAGCTCCACTCAGAAACCTGGTGCCATGTTAGGTCGGCAGGAGACACGTCAGAAAGATTTGAGGTGAGAACTGGTGTCCGGCAGGGCTGTGTACTGTCACCATTGCTCTTCAATTGCTTCATGGACAAGATCCTGAGGGAGGCAACGACAACACTCAACGGAGGCCTGAGGATTGAGTATGCGACAAGCAGAGGGCTGTTCCTCACATACCGGGACAAGACTCCAGCATCAACTTCCATTCAAGATGCTCTGTATGCAGATGACCTGACACTGGTTGCAGAGTCTAGGCAAGAACTGCAGCACATGGTCAATGCCGTCAACAGTGCCTGTAAACGGTGGGGCATGACCATCAGTGCCACGAAGACCAAGACACTCACTGTGGGAGAGCAGCAGACCAGCAGTCAGCCACCCATCATGCTGCAGAGCCAGCCCCTAGAGGAGGTGGAGTCCTTTTCCTATCTGGGTAGTGAGATCGGCCAGTCCAGCAAGGCAGAGAAGGAGGTATCAGTGAGGCTGGAGAAGGCTGGCAAAGTACACCAGATATGGCGAAGGAAAGTCTTCCAAAGTCGGGCCCTCAGCACTGCCACCAAAGTGCGCGCATACCAGACCCTTGTGATGCCTGTGCTCCTGTACGGAGCTGAGACATGGACGGTGACCCAACATGACATCCGTAGGCTGAAATCGTTTCAGATGAGATGCCTACGGAACATCTTAGGGATCACATTGTGGAACAGAGTCAGGAACAGTGACATCCTAGAGAGAACAGGGGTGTTGCCAGTGGAGGAACAGCTCAGGCAGAGACGCCTCCAATGGTTTGGACATGTGTGGAGGATGCCTACCAATCGCCCCCAAAGACAGCTGATGAGGTGCAGGCCCAGTGGAAGGAGGAGACCAACTGGCGGCGCGCCTCTACGCTGGTGTGATCTCATCAGCCGGGACCTAAGGGGCATAACCAACTGGGCAGAAGCAGTAATGGACAGACCAGAGTGGAGAGCTCGGATTGGCCGACCCTTGAGCACACCTGACCCCGCAGCGGCATCATCACAATTTCTAGTTCCCGCCCAACGTCCGTAGTGGACATGGTGAACAGAGGAGGAGGAGGAGGAGGAGGAGTGTGTGTGTGTGTGTGTGTGTGTGTGTGTGTGTGTGTGTGTGTGTGTGTGTGTGTGTGTGTGTGTGTGTGTGTGTGTGTGTGTTTCTTCAGCCAAGTCCATGTGTCCAACATCACAGCAATACTAACCATTCGTCTGTTCCTTGAGAAGCCAATGCCCACCCATCCAGTGCTGTTGTCTGACACACTGAAGTGGATCTCATCTCCCCAGTAACACCAGGCAGCCTCATAATCCTCACGTGACCATCTGCCACGGCAAGCCTCTGCAGAAATAGATGGCTAAACACTAAACACACGATTCCACCTTAGTTAAGAAGCATAATACTATAGAAGGGTATAGTGTGGTTAGGTGGCAGTGAGGTGTGTGTTGTTGTAGGTGGACAACTGCAAAGGCTATATAATTATAGTGGCTAGCCATATATATGCATATTCTAATAAAACAATGATGCGATACCTAACTAATTAGGGTAAGAGATTGTGTGTGTAAGCCACGTTGTAGACTTGTGCAGTGAAGCAGGAGGCCATGCAGCATGGACCAGAGGCAGGGCCTTGCACACTAGAAATTTGTGCAATAGTTCTACTGAATGGCTGATGTGTCCTCTGGTAAAAAGGAAAGAAACTCTCCAGTTGCAGAAGACATTCAGCTTACACACAGAATGCATTTCAGAATGCTTGCTAGCACAAGGTATGCACTGCTCATGTCACACACATGCACTGCTGGTACTTCTGCCAACGCAGAGCAGAGCAGTGTGTCCGCCACAGCTGTCCTCTATACTTCATGCACCATACAGTTTTGTCTCAGTGTGGAAGATACATCGCAGGCAGCAGGATGTCCCAGACCTCAAGCAAGCCTGGCCAAGTGGCAAGTGAAATTCCTCAGGTTGAGCTGAAAGTTCCGCGCGCCAAATCTACCGTCCAGCATTTTCCTCCGTCCAGCATTTTCCTCCGTGTCGTGTATTAGAGCAGCGACCATTTGTCATTAGGCCTCTATAATTATATACGGCAAGACGTAGACGACACAGAGGTGCGGACAGACAAACCGCCTTCACCGTAAGGACCTTAGGTGCTCTCGGTACATGAAGCAACAGTTCGCATTTGAAACAGCGCGGGCGATCTGCATTGAGTGTGCTTGCTAACTGTCGATACAACATCGGCTTACGTTCTGTGAAAAGAAATGGGAACGCATATATGTTAGCTACCAAGCCGCATGGATGGATTTTCTTGAGATTGCATTACTGCGAGCTAGGGAAGCGATGCAGACGAACCTCCGCAAATGGACACGACTTCACGCCGTCCTAATTCAAGGGGTTACCACAGTGGCTGTACGAGATGCTCCTGTGCAGATTAGCAGACAGTTTTGCGGAGAGTTTTTCACAGGCTTCCCAAAAAAATCGGAGGGAACGTCCTGTACAAGCAAACAGACTTAAAGACGGAAGAGATCGATCGAGAAACTGTACTCCCTGCTAGCGGCACTGCATACACACGCCTCGGCTCACCGGTACAACTGGTGGTGTCAATGACAGCTACCGCACCAGCTTGCAGGAGAAGCACAGCAGCGCAGCCTACTGCAAAAGCCTTCATTCTTGATAGTCGATGAACTTCCCAGTAACTGGCTGCTTTAGTCAGTGTCCGCATACGTTTTTATTGTGCAAGCTGATTTCGTTGGAAGCCTTAGTATATATGCGCGGGCTCATTACCGCCTCCTACCCCTCATGATTTGCATGCAGCTTACATATACATAGCTATGCTGTCAGTAAAACCATGGAGTACTCTTCTATGGTAAACCACAGGTCAAATTCAATTAAGTGCAGTAGCATGAGCAGGTTACTGAGAAACAGAGCGAACGAAGTAGTCTTTCACCATTATACTGCTTGCTTCGCTGGCTCTGTTGCGTTTCAGAGCGACGCTTTTTAACCCTAAAATAAGATATCATTGTATAATACTACTATATATAGTATAGCATATTGGCCAGTCAATGTAAAAGCATCCGTAGCAGGAATCCATCAAGTATCTTGGGTGACCATTGACAACGATCTTAGCTAAAAGACACACGTAGGAAATGTGCAGAGAAGAATGCTTGCCGCTATTGCTAGTATAAGAAGAGTCAGCCCATACCTACCCCGTCAACCAAACGGATGCCATACAATGCACTGGTTCTCCCATATGCTGACTACTGCTCTGTGGTATGGCAGCCTTGCACCTTCTGCTTCAACCAAAGCCTTTCATGAGCGAGTGCAAAACCTCGCCAGGCAAGTTATCTTATCCAAGTCCTTAATTACACCAAGTGCCCTCCTCAGAAACCAGCTAAGATGATCCACTCTCCACAAGCGACGCCACAGCTCAATGTTATGTCAGGTCCACCGGTGTGTGTGCTCAAACAAGCTCCCAGTACTTATCTACGTATCTGGAAAATTTGTGAAGAACTCATGTACCTATTCATCCACTAGAGGAGTCAATAAAGTTCACCTCCCACAGCCACGCACGCACAGAGACATAGAGGTCATCTTTTGAATTCCAAGGTGCTCTGGAATGCAATCAACTATCACAGACCAATTGATGTACCTCAGGTTATATATACTTAGCAACAGTCTTGTACAAGTGCATGCCTGAACTCGATGCTCAATATATAACAAGAGACATACATGTTCCAAGATCATATGATGGCTCTGAGCTACATCGTATTGTGATCTGTCATCATGTTCATGTGGGGAGCTGAATTAATTGTTCACACTCTCCACAACGAAGCCTACCTTTAGCTTAGCAATTGCTGAGGGTCGGCTGAAGGACAAATTTATTGAACAGCTAGATCACTTACCATGCATCTGTGCATGCATGCAACATAATTAAATTTTATAAACTTATTTTGACATACATACAGCTATGATGCACCATTGTATACTCAATTCCACTAGGCCTTGCATCTCCACTTAGTGAAGCCAATGGGAGCTAGTCTGCAGGACATCCCATGGAGTAGCACTTTTGGGTTCTCCTATATATATATTTCAAAGGAAGTCCCTTGAGACAGGACCACATGCAATTAAAAGGTCTGTGCAATTAATTGAAAGGTCTGTGCAATTAAACAGTCTGTGCAATTAAAGGTCTGTGCAATTAAACGGTCTGTGCAATTAAACGGTCTGTGCAATTAAACGGTCTGTGCAATTAAACGGTCTGTGCAATTAATTGAAAGGTCTGTGCAATTAAACGGTCTGTGCAATTGAACGGTCTGTGCAATTAAACGGTCTGTGCAATTAAAGGTCTGTGCAATCTTAGTTAACTAGGCATAGCCATAGTTTATGTGCAAATGAGCCTTGCTCGCTTAACCCACTTCATGAATGATGCTGCCCTTCTGCTTGAGTTGATCAACACTCAAATGACCAGCCATCTCACCACCGGCTTGCTCTCTCCCTACCGTGTACACATGCAACGTGATGTATATTAATATATAGGCTAAGAGGAAGAAAGGGCAATGACATATAAATTATACTGACATTTTTCAATAATAATCATGTAATATCCTGCTTGAGAGGAGCTGGGCAAAGACGATAGATCTGAAGTTATGTACATACACTCTGCTTTCTGAGTACTTACCTAGCTAAACAGTTTTCAGATCCTCAGCAGCTCAGTTTCATTCGTGATTAGATATTGATATGCATTGCATGCCTTATTGTTTGCTGCAAGTGGCTAGGATGAGAATCATGCAGGTGAAAAGCAGTGATTATGTAATAATGGAAGCTAATCACATGCATGTGTATTCACATCATTTTATATATATAAGGTTGTACCAGAACCTGCTTTCTTAGGATTCATCCTAGTAACGTGGTAGTGTTAGTGTCTAGCTCACATTTCAAAGAGAAAGCATAATTACTTGTGGTAGAGTGGTGAAACCTTGCATGCACACCTCCTGTATGTGTATCTACACCATGGCAACAAAGCAGGCTCTACCAGGCTGCTATTCACAGGTTTGTATCTCAGGAATTAGACCTTCCTGTATCCCACAGGACTATACATGCATTGACACAATATGAAGGCATAGCAGTACTTCTCTATAGATGACGACATCACCACTCATGTACAGGTGTGCACCACGATGTTTGTCCATCTGGAGTGAGAACTCAGGTCTACTGTGGCTCTTTTTGATGTGATCCATGCATGAATATCCTGCTGGGGGCGTGGCTATTGCATCATACAGACAGGCAGCGGCTCAACCTAACCCTAACACCCCAACCCTACCCAATACCAGTCCTAACAACAGGCAACATGCATGAGATATAATATATATTTAGGGAAAATGAAACACCCTATATGCCATCTCTACATAGAGTGCTACCACACTCTCTGATATAGCCATAACCGCCATGTTGTAAAGAAATGCAAGAAACTATATAGCCACCACAAATGTAAGGTTGTACCAGAACTTGCTTTCTTAGGATTCATCTTTGTAAGGTGAGTGTAATTTGGTGGTGTTAGTGTCTAGCTCACATTTCAAAGAGAAAGCATAATTACTTGTGGTAGAGTGGTGCAACCTTGCATGCACACCTCCTGTACGTGTATCTACACCATGGCAACAAAGCAGGCTGTACCATGCTGTATATACCACCCTGCAGTTCACAGGTTTGTATCTCAGGAATTAGACCTTCCTGTATCCCACAGGACAATACATGCATTGACACAATATGAAGGCATAGCAGTACTTCTCTATAGATGACGACATCACCACTCGTGTACAGGTGTGCACCACGATGTTTGTCCATCTGGAGCGAGAACTCAGGTCTACTGTGGCTCTTTTTGATGTGATCCATGCATGAATATCCTGCTGGGGGCGTGGCTATTGCATCATACAGACAGGCAGCGGCTCAACCTAACCCTAACACCCCAACTCCAACCCAAAGCCAGCCCCAACAACAAACATATGACATACGCATATTGATATCCAAAAGCCATGTTGTATAAGACAACTAACCACTACAACTCTTTCTATTTCTGCTATGTCATTGCTCACTAGGCAAGACATGCACACTATAGCTACTCACTCATGTTGGCCTACAATCTAAGAGACACACCCACAGTGGGTTTAGTTCAGTGTTAGCCTTGTTATGCATGGGAAGGCAATGCTGGCTGTAAGGAGCTCAGCATGCACAGGGGTCCACACACTTGAACCGGTTAGCCCTCCGTCTGCCAGTCTGAGGAAACAAGGGGTGAGAATGAGGTAGGTGAGACAACGTGCACACATTTGGAGACTGCATCAAAAGAGGCTCAGCTGCATGCACCTCACACAGAGTGCAGAAAGACTTTTAAGCCATATTGCATACAAGTGGTGGACTAACCATTCCTTTTAAGCCTTCCTTGACACACTGGCTCCACCTCTCGAAACACATACAACTGGGGTCCTCTCCACACGTATACTTACAGTTGTCTGGGCAGGCTTGCACTGGCCGTGAGTAGTAGCAGGCCCGACACTGGGTAATGTGGCATCTCCCAGTGCATCCTGGACCAGTGGATCCCGGTCTGGAACAGGTTAGAGGTAACCACGGTAACTAACATGGGCTGATATGAATCAACCAATTGGTAAAGCACGCACCACACACACAGAAGAGCTATATAGCCATGCATTGTATAAAGCATATCTTGATTGCGCTATATAACAAGACTCATGCAAAGAGACTCCTTCGCACTTCAAGCACTCTTACACTTAACACTCAGCCAGGGCACCATTCTTCTCATGGAAATAACTTCAAATAGGTGGTGCAGCTTAAGTTGACAAGAGCTAGATAAAGTTCCAATGCAGGCAAGCACACAGCAAGGAAGTGCAAATGGCCCCTCGTGGTCTCCCCCTAAACCCATCCTGTGGTACCTGGTGAGACGATCCCTTAGACCCTTCTTTCATGCACAAGAAGTAGTCACACGTGGCAGGAGTGATCAGTGACACTGACGCATGTGAGCACTGCAAGGCTACACTGCATGGAGACATGCTTGCAAAACGTGTACATGTATATTCGCTTACACTGAACACAAGGCACTGCCACCATTTTGGCGGCAGAATCTGTGTGAACACTCCTCTGGGCAGGCTAATGAGGAGCAGGAAGAATATCAGTGCATCTGCAACTGCATTAAAGTCCTGTGATGGTCATGTGACAGTACTGTGGCTCACCTGGGGGACAGTCTGTCAAATTGACACAAGCATTAGCCTCTTCATCAAGCACTGTGCCAACAGGACACCCACACCCACTGCGACACACTGCAAGGCAGGCTACTTCAGGTTCTTCACATGTACCAGTACAAGGAACACACGTGTTGACACCGTCATAGTACTCCTGTCCTTCGACTGGGCACTCTGAAGGGGTGGGAGGGAATACTACCAACCAAACTTCCATGACATGTTAGGTCAGGTCAGGTCAGGTAATCTTATTTGACCCGGGCAACTGTTAGCCAGAGACTACTTTGTGGGACCCGGTAAGCAAAAGAAAATATACAAAGTATAAGGTTAAAGATCAAAGTGGAACTGATAAATATAATCATGCAGAAGTCAGTTTAATGGGAGTCAAATTAAAATTAAATAAAGAATAATGAAGAACACATCAGAGAAATATCATGCACATGCAAGTGATAGAAGTCAAATATCATTCATAAAATATTGCTGGCATGCTCTATTACTAGTAGCACTAATTGTGAATTGTTCAAACCTGATCTGATGGTATGTATGAGACACATGAGATAGCAATGCAACAGGTAACCTTATAACCTTGTCTTAAGTTAGTCTATTCTGCCTCTTTTGATGTCTCACCGATGGGACACTCCTCTGTTGGGATGCACTCCTCCTCATGCAGTACAGTGCCAGGAGGACAGGCACAGCCAGAACGACATATCGCTGGACAGGGCACGTTTGGTTCCTCACAGGTACCAAAGCAGGGAGCACACTCTTGCTTAGTTACATCGTAGTACCTCATGCCCTTATAAGGACATCCTGCAAGAGAGGAGACAAATAGCATGGGCAGAAGTTATAACCAAGAATGGTACTGATGGTTAAAGCCTTATAGGTGCTCCGAGAAGACAGTGACCATTAATTAAGGTGCAACAAAACTCACCACAACACTCTAGGCAATCTTCCTTGCTTTCGTAATTGTTTGCATTCCCTGCGCACCCTCCATAGATGAACCTCTCACACTCCATGCTAGTGGAGTTGTAGAAGAAGCGTGGGATGTGAGCCAGACATGGACCAGGATCAGCACCCAGGGAGCACACACCATCCAGTCTCAAAGCTACAGAGAAGGAAAGAAAGCAGCAGTGATAAACCGGACACTTGTTGCCAGTGATAAACCGGACACTTGTTGCAATGGCACACACAACAAATCATGCCACACCACAAAACCACCTACCGCATTCCTTGGTGCATTCTGTTAGGGTCTCAAAGTTGTTCCTGTTCCCTTGGCACCCTCCGTAGATGAACATCTCGCACTTGAGACTCGTGGTGTTGTAGAAGTACCTGGGAAAAGCTCCTCTGCACGGACCAGTGACTGGTCTTGCCACACAGGGGTCTGTGCATATGGGGAGAGGTGAGCATGAATGAGGGAGCGGTCAGTCTGAGTCAGCTGACAGGGATCCTTACCACAGAGTTTGAGGGTGGAGATAACCACTCCATCGCTGCAGAAACTGTAGAGGGAAGATTGGAATGAAAGAAATGCCCCATAACTGAATAATTATAAAATGGTGAACACTGACCAGGTGTTGCATCCATCTGAGCACAGCCATGAATCACCGTGCTTGTAGGTCTGGTCTCCTTCCCTGCAATCAGCTATAAAACAGAGTGGAAGATAATGGTGGTCCATGCAAAGTCTGACTTGCTCTGTAGTTAGATGTGACTAGTTATTGGCAGCCTTGTGAGTGCTCTGTGACAGTCATGGCCGTACGTGTGCCGTACAGACAGAAATGTGGCAGTTATAAATACATGTGTGGTGTGTCTTACCTTTCTTTGGGCACTCCTCTGTGGGGATACACTGCTCCTCGTGCAGCACAGTGCCAGGAGGACAGGCACAGCCAGAACGACAAATCGCTGGACAGGCCACATTTGGTTCCTCACAGGTACCAAAGCAGGGAGCACACTCGTCTCTACTAATGTCGTAGTACCTCATTCCCTCATAAGGACATCCTGCAGGAGCAGAGAGACAGCAGCCAGGGGAGGAGAGAGATATGCTATCCACTAGTGTAGTCTCTGAAGAAGTTTGAACACAGCTCACCACAACATCCTTGACACTCCTCCTCTGATCCAAAGTTGTTGTCATTCCCAGGGCATCCTCCATAGATGAACCTCTCACACTTCATGCTAGTGGAGTTGTAGAAGAAGCGTGGGATGGAAGCCCGACATGGACCAGGATCAGCACCCAGGGAGCACACACCATCCAGTCTCAGAGCTGATGTAGAAGGATGAGACCAGACAGCAACTTTGAGATGACAGTTGTTCACATGCGTTGCTTAGAACACTGCATAGATGGTCACAGTACATGCCAGGGGATACAAAACTGCCTACCGCATTCCTTGGTGCACTCTGTTAGGGTCTCAAAGTTGTTCCTGTTCCCTTGACACCCTCCGTAGATGAACATCTCGCACTTGAGACTCGTGGTGTTGTAAAAGTACTTGGGAATGTATGCCAGGCAAGGACCAGTGACTGGTCTTGCCACACAGGGGTCTGTGCATATGGGGAGAGGTGAGCATGAATGAGGGAGCAGTCAGTCTGAGTCAGCTGACAGGGATCCTTACCACAAAGTTTGAGGGTGGAGCCAACCCTTCCATCGCTGCAGAAACTGAAGACAGAAAGACAGAAATTATGCATGAGGAGATGTGTAAATCTGGTGAGTAATAAAATGGTGAACACTGACCAGGTGTTGCATCCATCTGAACAGTTCCATCTATCACCATCTTTGTAAATCACGTCTCCTTCCAGGCAATCGCCTATCAGAGTAATAGTGGTGAATCATTATAATGTCATTATGCAATTGCTCTCTGGCCATGTGATAGTCACATGACCACATGTCTCACGTTTAGGGCAGTCTGTCTCATTGACACACGCATTAGCCTCTTCATCAAGCACTGTGCCAACAGGACACCCACACCCACTGCGGCACTCTAAGGTGCAGGCTATGATAGGTTCTTTACATGTACCAGTGCAAGGAACACACGTGTTGACACCGTCATAGTACTCCTGTCCTTCGACTGGGCATTCGACGAGAGAGAGAGAGAGAGAGAGAGAGAGAGAGAGAGAGAGAGAGAGAGAGAGAGAGAGAGAGAGAGAGAGAGAGAGAGAGAGAGAGAGAGAGAGGGAGGAGGGAGGGAGGAGGGAGGGAGGGAGGGAGGGAGGGAGGGAGGGAGGGAGGGAGGGAGGGAGAGAGAGAGAGAGAGAGAGAGAGAGAGAGAGAGAGAGAGAGAGAGAGAGAGAGAGAGAGAGAGTAGAGAGAGAGAGAGAGAGAGAGAGAGAGAGAGAGAGAGAGAGAGAGTGAGGGTGAGTACCAAACCTCTATACATCACCACTACTGCTGACTTGTCCATGTGCCATGTGACAGCACATGATAACATGTGACTGTCACGTGACAGTCACATACCTTTAAGGCACTCAATTGCATTAACACAAGCACTTGGCAGACATATTCAATGACTCAGCATGTGAAAGACCTTTGCTGGAACACTGTGGTCATGTGACAATCACATGACTCACCTTTCGGGCAATCAGTCACAGCGATGCACTCCCCCTCATGCAGCACAGTGCCAGGAGGACACGCACAGCCAGAACGACATACCAGTGGACAGGGCACATTTGGTTCCGCACAGGTACCAAAGCAGGGAGCACACTGGTGTCTGCTAATGTCGTAGTACCTCATTCCGTCATAAGGACATCCTGCAGGAGGGGAGAGAGACAGCAGGCTGACCACTAGTGATTTTGCAGGATGTTTTCTGAAGAAGATGAGAAGAAGACACAGCTCACCACAACACCCGTGACACTCCTCCTCTGATCCAAAGTTGTTTCTATTTCCATAGCATCCTCCATAGATGAACCTCTCACACTTCATGCTAGTGGAGTTGTAGAAGAAGCGTGGGATGGAAGCCCGACATGGACCAGGATCAGCACCCAGGGAGCACACACCATCCAGTCTCAGAGCTGATGTAGAAGGATGAGACCAGACAGCAACTTTGAGATGACAGTTGTTCACATGCATCTCTTAGAACACTGCATAGATGATCACAGTACATGCCAAGGCACACAAAACAGCCTACCGCATTCCTTGGTGCACTCTGTTAGGGTCTCAAAGTTGTTCCTGTTCCCTCGGCACCCTCCGTAGATGAACAGCTCGCACTTGAGACTCGTGGTGTTGTAGAAGTACCTGGGAATGGCTGCCCTGCACGGACCAGTGACTGGTCTTGCCACACAGGGGTCTGTGCATATGGGGAGAGGTGAGCATGAATGAGGGAGCGGTCAGTCTGAGTCAGCTGACAGGGATCCTTACCACAACCTATTTTGGTGGAGATAACATTTCCATCACTGCAGAAACTGAAGACAGTGTACAGGAATTGATGAAGAGACATGCAAGCAAGGGGTATGTATGTGAGGATGAGCACTCACCAGGCGTTGCATCCATCTGAACACTCCCATGATTCACCATGCTTGTAGGTCTGGTCGCCTTCAAAGCAGCCTGTTGAGGAGAAGATGAGGCATGTGTCTGCAACATTATACGTACAGTCATGTGACACTCATGTGACAGTCATGTGACTTGCCTCTTGGGCAGTCTGTCAAATTGACACACGCATTAGCCTCTTCATTAAGCACTGTGCCAGCAGGACACCCACACCCACTGCGACACACGGCAAGGCAGGCTACTTCAGGTTCTTCACATGTACCAGTACAAGGAACACACGTGTTGACACCGTCATAGTACTCCTGTCCTTCCACTTCGCATTCTGAGAATATTAGGGATAATGTGTGCCAAATCTACTTTTCAACTTTCACTTCTATCTCTGAATCATCTTTCTGTCAAGTGACTATCATCTGATCGTAATGTACATGGCAGTCATGTAACAACGGCATGACACAGGAGAGACAGCCTCATGACAATCGTAAGACACCCGTGTGACAGACAGACTTGTGTGTCATGTCTCAGATGTTGCCTTGCCTTTCTTTGGGCACTCCTCTGTGGGGATGCACTCCTCCTCATGCAGCACTGTGCCAGGAGGACACGCACAGCCAGAACGACATATTGCTAGACAGGCCACTTTTGGTTCCTCACAGGTACCAAAGCAGGGAGCACACTCGTCTCTACTAATGTCGTAGTACCTCATTCCCTCATAAGGACATCCTGCAGGAGGAGAGAGACAGCAGGCTGACCACTAGTGAGTTTGCAGGATGCTTTCTGAAGAAGATGAGAAGAAGACAGCTCACCACAACACCCGTGACACTCCTCCTCTGATTCAAAGTTGTTTCTATTTCCATAGCATCCTCCATAGATGAACTCCTCACACTTCATGCTAGTGGAGTTGTAGAAGAAGCGTGGCATGGAAGCCCGACATGGACCAGGATAAGCACCCAGGGAGCACACACCATCCTGTCTCAGAGCTGATGTAGAAGGATGAAACCAGACAGCAACTTTGAGATGACAGTTGTTCACATGTGTCTCTTAGAACACTGCATAGATGTTCACAGTACATGCCAAGGCACACAAAACTTCCTACCGCATTCCTTGGTGCACTCTGTTAGGGTCTCAAAGTTGTTCCTGTTCCCTTGGCACCCTCCGTAGATGAACATCTCACACTTGAGACTCGTGGTGTTGTAGAAGTACCTTGGAATGTATGCCAGGCAAAGACCAGTGACTGGTCTTGCCACACAGGGGTCTGTGCATATGGGGAGAGGTGAGCATGAATGAGGGAGCGGTCAGTCTGAGTCAGCTGACAGGGATCCTTACCACAAGCTATTTCAGTGGAGCCAACCAGTCCATCAGTGCAGAAACTGAAGACAGTGTACAGGAATTGATGAAGACACATGCAAGCAAGGGGTATGCATGTGAAGATGAACACTGACCAGGCGTTGCATCCATCTGAACACTCCCATGATTCACCATGCTTGTAGGTCTGGTCGCCTTCAAAGCAGCCTGTTGAGGAGAAGATGAGGCATGTGTCTGCAACATTATATGTACAGTCATGTGACACTCATGTGACTTGCCTCTTGGGCAGTCTGTCAAATTGACACATGCATTAGCCTCTTCATCAAGCACTGTGCCAGCAGGACACCCACACCCACTGCGACACACGGTAAGGCAGGCTACTTCAGGTTCTTCGCATGTACCAGTACAAGGAACACACGTGTTGACACCGTCAAAGTATTCCTGTCCTTCCACTTCACATTCTGGGAACATTAAGGAATAAGTTTGCCAAATTTACTTTTCAACTTTCACTTCTATCTTTGAATCATCTTTCTGTCAAGTGACTATCATCTGATCGTAATGTACATGGCAGTCATGTAACAACGGCATGACACAGGAGAGGCAGCCTCATGACAATCATAAGACACCCGTGTGACAGACAGACTTGTGTGTCATGTCTCAGATGTTGTCTTGCCTTTCTTTGGGCACTCCTCTGTGGGGATGCACTCCTCCTCATGCAGCATTGTGCCAGGAGGACACGCACAGCCAGAGCGACATACCTGTGGACAGGGCACGTTTGGTTCCTCACAGGTACCAAAGCAGAGAGCACACTCGCCCTCTCTAACATCGTAGTACCTCATTCCCTCATAAGGACATCCTGCAAGAGAGGAGTCAAATATATAGCATGGGCAGAAGTTATAACTAGACTCGTACAGATGCTTAAAGCCTCATAGGTGCTCCGAGTAGACAGTGACCATTAAGGTGCAACAAAACTCACCACAACACTCTAGGCAATCTTCCTTGCTTTCGTAATTGTTTGCATTCCCTGCGCACCCTCCATAGATGAACCTCTCACACTTCATGCTAGTGGAGTTGTAGAAGAAGCGTGGGATGTGAGCCAGACATGGACCAGGATCAGCACCCAGGGAGCACACACCATCCAGTCTCAGAGCTGCAGAGAAAGGAAAGAAAGCAGCAGTGATAAACCGGACACTTGTTGCAATGGCACACACAACATTGTGACGAACCAAACCTACCGCATTCCTTGGTGCACTCTCTTAGGGTCTCAAAGTTGTTCCTGTTCCCTTGGCACCCTCCGTAGATGAACATCTCGCACTTGAGACTCGTGGTGTTGTAGAAGTACCTGGGAAAGGCTGCCCTGCAAGGACCAGTGACTGGTCTTGCCACACAGGGGTCTGTGCATATGGGGAGAGGTGAGCATGAATGAGGGAGCAGTCAGTCTGAGTCAGCTGACAGGGATCCTTACCACAAGCTACTAGAGTGGTGATAACCCTTCCATCGCTGCAGAAACTGCAAAAAGGAAACAATTAAGTATGATTCCACTAGGGTGGTAATAGCAACTCCTTCAATGCAGGAACTGTAAAGAAGATATAGAAATAACAGAAAGAATTGCCCCATAACTGAATAATTATGAAATGGTGAACACTGACCAGGAGTTGCATCCATCTGAGCACAGCCATGAATCACCATGCTTGTAGGTCTGGTCTCCTTCCCTGCAATCAGCTAACACACAGCAGAAGATAGTAGTGATAGTAATACGAAATAGTGGTAAATGACATGCATTTGTGGGAGCTAACAATTCACCTTTCGGGCACTCAGTCACAGCGATGCACTCCCCCTCATGCAGTACAGTGCCAGGAGGACAGGCACAGCCAGAACGACATATCGCTGGACAGGGCACATTTGGTTCCTCACAGGTACCAAAGCAGGGAGCACACTCATCTCTGCTAATGTCGTAGTACCTCATTCCGTCATAAGGACATCCTGCAGGGGAGGAGAGAGGTAGCAGGCTGACCACTAGTGATTGCAGCACGATCTCTGAAGAAGTTTGAACACAGCTCACCACAACACCCTTGACACTCTTCTTTAGATGCAAAGTTGTTGTCATTCCCTGCGCACCCTCCATAGATGAACCTCTCACACTCCATGCTAGTGGAGTTGTAGGAGAAGCGTGGGATATTGGCTTCACAAGGACCAGAATAAGCATGCAGGGAGCACACACCATCCTGTCTCAGAGCTGATGTAGAAGGATGAAACCAGACAGCAACTTTGAGATGACAGTTGTTCACATGTGTCTCTTAGAGCATTGCATAGATGGTCACAGTACATGCCAGGGGACACAAAACTGCCTACCGCATTCCTTGGTGCACTCTCTTAGGGTCTCAAAGTTGTTCCTGTTCCCTTGACACCCTCCGTAGATGAACATCTCGCACTTGAGACTCGTGATGTTGTAGAAGTACCTGGGAATGTATGCCAGGCAAGGACCAGTGACTGGTCTTGCGAAACAGGGGTCTGTGCGTATGGGGAGAGGTGAGCATGAATGAGGGAGCAGTCAGTCTGAGTCAGCTGACAGGGATCCTTACCACAAGCTATTTCAGTGGAGCCAACCACTCCATCAGTGCAGAAACTGAAGATAGGACAACAGAAATGATTAGAAGATTGAATGCAAAGCGAGTAGTGATAGTAGGAAGGAGAACACTGACCAGGTGTTGCATCCATCTGAACAGCTCCACCTATCACCATGCTCATAGGTCTGGTCTCCTTCCCTGCAGACTGTTGAAGGAGCCAATGTTGTGTGTCTGAAATGGCATTTGAGTCATGTGACAGTCATATGACTCACCTTTGGGGCAGTCTGTCTCATTGACACAAGCATTAGCCTCTTCATCAAGCACTGTGCCAACAGGACACCCACACCCACTGCGGCACTCTAAGGTGCAGGCTACTTCAGGTTCTTTACATGTACCAGTACAAGGAACACACGTGTTGACACCGTCATAGTACTCCTGTCCTTCGACTGGGCACTCTGAAGGGGTAGGAGAAACTAGATCAAACTTTCACACTGCACTGCATTGTGTTTACCCAAGTTATGCATGGTGCTGCAACTACCATTGTGTGACTGGCATGAAAATGTGATACGTAAGCATGTGATAGTCATGTGATAGTCATGCGATGGCCATGTGATGGTCATGTGACACATCTGCTTGTCTTTCCTTGATCGTATGTTGTCTTACCTTTCTTTGGGCACTCCTCTGTGGGGATGCACTCCTCCTCATGCAGCACAGTGCCAGGAGGACAGGCACAGCCAGAACGACAAATCGCTGGACAGGCCACGTTTGGTTCCTCACAGGTACCAAAGCAGGGAGCACACTGGTACCTGCTAGTGTTGTAGTACCTCATTCCCTCATAAGGACATCCTGCAGGGGAGGAGAGAGGCAACATGGTGAACACCAATGATTGTAGCACTTCCATCAAAAATGATGCAAGACAAATTGGAGAACAACACAGGGTTGGCTAAAATCTAAAATTTGACCCTTTTCACGTCGGCTGTCATTTCAATACCCTTCCCATTTTACCATATATAAATGCATTTCTGGCATGTCTTTTGTTGGCATACCATGATATACAGACAATCTCCATTAGCAAATTTACCACAACACCCTTGACACTCCTCTTCTGATCCAAAGTTGTTGTCATTCCCTGCGCACCCTCCATAGATGAACCTCTCACACTTCATGCTAGTGGAGTTGTAGAAGAAGCGTGGGATGTAAGCCTGACATGGACCAGGATCAGCACCCAGGGAGCACACACCATCCAGTCTCAGAGCTGATGTAGAAAGATGAAACCAGACAGCAACTTTGAGATGACAGTTGTTCACATGTGTCTCTTAGAACACTGCATAGATGGTCACAGTACATACCAGGGGACACAAAACTGCCTACCGCATTCCTTGGTGCACTCTGTTAGGGTCTCAAAGTTGTTCCTGTTCCCTTGGCACCCTCCGTAGATGAACAGCTCGCACTTGAGACTCGTGGTGTTGTAGAAGTACCTGGGAATGTATGCCAGGCAAGGACCAGTGACTGGTCTTGCCACACAGGGGTCTGTGCATATGGGGAGAGGTGAGCATGAATGAGGGAGCGGTCAGTCTGAGTCAGCTGATAGGGATCCTTACCACAAGCCACTAGAGTGGTGATAACAACTCCATCACTGCAGGAACTGTAGATATTGGGTAAAGAAATGATTAGAAGATTGAATGCAAAGCAAGTAGTCATAGGAAAGATGCAAAATAAGTGGTGATATATAAAAATTGAAGCTGAACACTGACCAGGTGTTGCATCCATCTGAACAATCCCAGGTTTCACCACTCTTGTAAATCATATCTCCCTCCCAGCAGTCTGTCAGGCAGTAGAAAGAGTGAAGTGTGTCTCCAGCTGATGCACTACAGTCATGTGATAGTCATATCAGTGTTGTTTTACCTCTAGGGCAGTCTGTCTCATTGACACAAGCATTAGATTGCTCGTCAAGCACTGTGCCAACAGGACACCCACACCCACTGCGGCACTCTAAGGTGCAGACTGGATTGCAGTTTGCACATGTACCAGTGCAAGGAACACATGTGTTGACACCGTCATAGTACTCCTGCCCTTCAACCGGACATTCTGCAAAGATGGGAGAGAGGGGGAATGGGGGAGTTGCTGACTTGTCCAAGTGTAAGTGACTCGCATGGTGGTAATGTGACAGTCATGTGAGAATCATGTGACTTACCTTTAGGGCAGTCCGTCAAATGGACACAAGCATTAGCTTCTTCGTCAAGCACTGTCCCAACAGGACACCCACACCCACTGCGGCACACTGCAAGGCAGGCTACTTCAGGTTCTTCACATGTACCAGTACAAGGAACACACTTGTTGACACCGTCAAAGTACTCCTGTCCTTCGACTGGGCACTCTGAAGGGGTGGGAGGGAGTACAAGTACAAACCTGTACATGACACGTGTTTGAATTGCTGTGTATACAGTCATGCATCAAGTCTTTGTCTGTCATGTTACAATTAAGTGACAAAACATGCAGCAAATTCATGACTGTCATATGACAGTCACATAACAGACAAGAGTGTTACAGTCACATCTGCTTGTCTGTCCTCGATTGTATGGTGCATGTCTCACCTTTCTTAGGGCACTCAGTCACAGCGATGCACCGCGTCTCGTGCAGCACAGTGCGAGGAGGACAGGCACAGCCAGAACGACATATCAGTGGACAGGGCACGTTTGGTTCCTCACAGGTACCAAAGCAGGGAGCACACTCGCCCTCACTAGCATTGTAGTACCTCATACCCTCAAAAGGACATCCTGCAGGAGAGGAGACAGAGACAGCATGTACACAGTATTGATAGTAATGTGCTCAGACAGCATGCATATGGTGACCAAGCATTATATAAAATAAACGCATGCGCACGAGTTCGTATATATTAGCTATGTACTCAGTGGCTATAATATACATAGTCCGGCACACTGGAGGCCCATTTCCTGGCTATTGGTCGGCAATTGGTCACGTGCAAAGTGTCACTCTCGGCGGTAAAGTTGACTGCTGTATCCATGTTTTCATCGTGCTTCGCTGCTTACTGCAGCAGCATCCGGAATTACGGATGATGCTCTTGCCAACAATTACAAGTGGGATCTTCAGAGGAACAACGTATACACACTTAGTGCAACTTGCTGGCAACATTGACGACAAACATGACCGAAACCGAACCATCTTCGTCTGCGCTGATGGCAGTGCTGCGCGTTCGAAGGTGCCCTGTAGACTTGTAGTGGCCTCAATTCAGAGAGCTAATTAACGTTTGGCAGTACATTTATTTTTGCTACATCAACGCAAGTATAGCTAGAAACCGTCCTACACACACTGCGGACGTATATACGTCTAAAAGAGACAGAAAGTGTCCCTGATAGCTATGTCGAAGTTTCGCCAAGATGTTCTTCAATAGAAAGCACCGGAAGCTATTCTACTGCGTTAGCTCACTCGCATTCACTGTGCCAGTTTGCAGGAGGACCAGCACAGTGGACCACATCAACACAGACACCATTAGCTCCTTCATACTGGGCTGAATGCAGCAAATGCGACTGCAGACGATTGCTGCACTCCTTTTAACCTGCACTGTGCTATTGTAGCGCCGCGGCGCGCGCGTTTCAACTTAAGACACCTTTGTGGGCTAGTACTTTATGCACCGACATAAACGAAATATAAAATAATACTAAACCCCAACCCCTAACACTAACACTAAAAAGTTGTGAACACTGTAGCAATACACACGCAATACTGAAACCTAGTAATAGTCTGACATACTACGGTGCACGTGCTTTTGTGTGCAAAGTCGCATGATATCAATTTGTATAATCGCATTAGTTTCACAGCAATCTAATTTAGCAGTAGCACTTTTCCCATAAGTGCATAAGTACACATTGGGGGTGAATTCACTCCAACTCACCAGAGGTTTGCTGAAAGACAGGCTTGCTCACCCTCTTCGCCACACCACATGTACATGTGTACATGCATGCACACACCACAAGTACACATACGCATGCACTGCATACACCACACGTACACACACATTTACCACCCACACACACACACCACACACCTCGCACCATACACACCACGCACCACACACCACCCACCTCACACCACCCACACACCACCCACACACCACACACACCCACACCACCCACACCCACACCACACACACACACCACACACTACACACACACACACACACCACACACCACACACACCGCACACCACACACACACACACACCACACACACCACACACACCACACACACACCACACACCACACACACACACCACACACACACACCACACACTACACACACACACACACACACACCACACACCACACACTACACACACTACATACACACACACACACCACACACACCACACACTACACACACACACACACCACACACTACACACACACTACACACACACACACACACACACACACACACACACACACACACACACACACACACCACACAACACACTACACACACACACACTACAAAGTGGCACTGCCTCATATGTATTCATACTGTGCACTCATGTCACTTGCATGGTGAACTGACTTCATGAATGCAGACTACACTGCACACTTTTGTGGCCCCATGTATGGCCAGCTTGTGTGAAACTAACCTAACTTCCCCTTTGAAGTGCAGTAAACAGCTAGCTTCCCTTAACCCTAGCCACAACAAAGAGTACTACAGCATGGTGCGCAGAGAGGTGCCCGTGGCTAATAAGCTGACACAGCTCCTGTTATGTTTTTAACATGATGCAAGGCATGTTATACGTATGCACAATGGCAAGTCCATGCATAGTAAAACACAGCCATCACAAATGTTGGCGGCTAAATCTACATGTAGAGTGGTGCAGGACCATTGAACTGTAGATTGCATGGTGACATCATGTGCACACACATGGATGCATACCCAATCAAGAGAGGCCAGGTTGTATTTGCTACTATGGCCGAAGCCACACCCTGCAAGGTGTTTACAAATGTCTTTGGCAAGAGAACACCTGCATACAGTGCATCTCTGAGGATTGCAAACTTGTATATATGGGTGTTGTTGTTTGAGTTATAGGTATTAGACACATGCGTGCTGTTGATGCCGCATGTATTAACTTCATATAGTTTATTTTATATGGTCATGCCAGGTACAATACATGTCTGGATATTGCATTCATAAGCTATAGGATTCAATGATCATGCAGTTCTTATAGTTTCTGCATACCTGTAGCTGCAGGTGTATTTCTTACTGTATATGGAGGGGGAGGGTGGGAGGAGGGGAGAGGTGGGCATATGCACATGTGTGAGTGAAATCATGTACATTCTACCTACCAGACTAGCTAGCTGTAATGGAATACTCTGCTCTGTATACATGAGCGTGGAAGGCAGAGCTAAACTTCCTCTTTGAAGTGCAGTAAGAAACTGGATGGCACTTGTTTACTTTGCACTTCAAAGAGGAAGCGTATGATCCTTTGTTTAACCAACACGCCACACCCCTATGTTCACATGGACATGTAACCAGAGTGAACCCAGATCCATGAAACACTGAGTACAAAGGATAATTGTTGTTGTTACTGGTAAGGTCTGCTGCCTCATTGCTCTTGTTGTAAAGGTCACACACACTGGTGGTTATAGCTACACACCGCCCCAGTTTTTTCTTCTCAGTTCATACTAGCCAAATAAAACTTTCAATTGAGTCCTTTCGCCAGTTTAGTAACAGTCTATCTTCTTTATGCACATGTACTGCTACAACCAGACTACCTGTGGATATTGGCACATTCTCATGCGAACGGAAGTCAATTATATGAGCAAAAATACGCAACAGGAAGAGTAAAAACCAGGACGTTTCGACCTCGAAGGTCTTCGTCAGCCGAGGAGACTGAAGATGACCTTCGAGGTCGAAACGTCCCGGGTTTTTACTCTTCCTGTTGCGTATTTTTGCTCATATAATTGACTTCCGTTCATATGTCGACGCAACAATGAGCCTCCACAGCATCATATTCTCGTGCATTGCTCTACTACAGTCATTAGCTAGCTACCCATTGAGTGCAATACAGTGTAGCTTAAAAGAACGCCTAGTCAATAGAAAGTGCAAAAGATTGACTTAGGCACAATAGTGGCACAGCCACGTATACACATAAACATCTGCTGGCATGCAATTCCGTTCTTATACCAATCGGAATATAAGCAAACACTACGCACCGTATAAGGCTATCGACCATAATTAATCCCATTTGGTTATGGAGATATAGCTGGTAAAATCTAGGAAATTTTCCGTATAACAAGGAGGCGTGTCGGCCAATGCAGCAGTCATGAGGATTCGTCTTGTTGTGCTGCTAACGGCGCTCTGCATGCCACCAGCTGCCTGCATCCCTCTGGATCAGTTTATCGGGTACCCTTTCGAGGATGTAGCTACCTTCCCCTCTGTTGATGATGATTTTTTGAGCGTCGACCTTGCTATACCCTTCGCCCTGGGCGCGACAGAGTATGGAAGCGTGCACGTCAGTGGCTGAGCCGCACTAGAACGCCTTGCGCATACAAAGGATACTTAGTTACGTACATTGAAGTAAGGCGGGCCTATCCATTAAAATTAGCGAAGGATGTTGTAGTGTCTCGTGTAAGCCTACGTACCAAAGGTTGGCTGGTAGTGTGTATAACAAGGTCTTCAACACTCTGTTGGACACTTCCGTTGCCAAAAGCCATCTAGAAACTTTTTGGAGGGGTCTACATTTACAAGCCAGCTTTCTTCACTTGCTTCCGTTCATGCATACTGCTGCAGATCAACAACAATGGACTACTGTCTTTTGTAGACGCCACGTCTGCCTACACACCGACACCCTTTCCCACTGAAGGTCAGGCTTATGTGTCCCCCTTCTGGGCAGATGTTGACACAAGGATGGCAGATGGCTCACAGTGTGACAACATTACAAATGCTGTGTACCTGAAGGAGTACGTGAGGGGTACAGAAGGGAATGAAGCTATTCTGCAGAGCATCGGTGCTATTGTTGTTAACTCGTCAGAATACGAAATGAATGGGCAGTTCTGTCCCGGGGCAGCAGATGCAACATATGAACCGCAGTGGGCTTATGTTGTCTCTTGGATACAAGTTGGCTATTACTCTACTAACTGTGACAAGGTACCAGTTACTAAGTGTGGTATTAAAATGATCTTGTGTGTTTGTCATGTGTTGAGCCTGTATGTATGTATCAGTAGCTGCACTCTGTCTCTGCTCTGTGTCCTTCTGTAGCACAACTCCTTCCAAGCCATCCTTACTACTAATGGTGTTCAATCCTTTGCCATTTTCAACTATGGCGAGATTCAGTGGGTGACTGGTGATGCAAGTGGCGGCAGTAATGGCTTTGGGGGCACAGCAGCCTTGGTGGGCATCAACGCCGCTGATGGCAGCTATACCGTGCATCCAAACTCGCTGACAGATAATATTTCTAACATTGACACTGAACCTGGCAATGTGAATTCTGTTCTTGGCCAGTGGGTGTATCGTACAGATGCAAGCTCATCCAACACCAACACAGGTATGGGGGTGCAGAGCACTACACTATGAAATGGCCAGGCTCCCATGTGACTGCACCAGTGTAGGTCCTCTAACAGCACTGTACAACCACATAAGCTAGGGAATTTCCAGTGGCTGGCTTGTTAAATTGTATGTCGCTCAACCACTTGCACATGGATGCTACAAAGGTGTAGCTATGCTTCATTCTCAGTCAGCGGACAGATCCCACAACCACACAGCAATTGTACATTACCACAGGCACTGGCATGGTTCCACTGACCCTGGCTCCACTAACTGGCCATGTTCTGGGAGGGACACCAATCTATTCCTATGGACGGTGCCTCCAAGGCCTTGAGACCATAGACTGTTCTTTTGGTGGTGAGGTGGTGGAGGGGGAGGATCTGCTGAATGGCCAGGTCCTGTGCATAAGTCCAGAAATGGCTACTTTTGGGCGAGTTCCAGTCACCTTGCAGATTAGACTTGGAGATTATACATTGAGGGAAGAAGAAGTGACTTTCTATGCTAGTGAGTAGCTCTCTTTGTGTGCACAGAGACATGTACAGAGTGTATGTGTACTTACAGTACTAATGAGGGCATCTGATTGCTAACACATTTAAATGCAACCATACACTGGTGCGTATGCGTAGTTTCTCCTGATGTGGCTTTTGGAGTGACCTATGCGGGGGTGGACTTACAGAGGGACGGTCACACCCTGAGGGTCGGCGATACCGTTGAGATCAGATGGTCCACTGACATTCTGCCCCACCGGGAGGACACATCGTACCAAGTTGACATCCTGCTGTACACACAAGATGTAAACAGTGGGTTCTTGTCAAGCCCCACAACTTTGGCTCGGGGGCAAGACAATAGTGGATACGCACTTGTGACCATTCCTTCAACAATGGACTGGCCAGAAGATGATGTCATTGTTCCTGTGTTCCTAAAGGTAGCGGAAGCTAATCCTGAAGGCACGGCTGCAGTCAGAGCTGGAAAGTGGGCTCCTGTGGCCTTCCTGGTGACACAATCTGAGGAACTTAATGGAAGCGAGTGTAGCAGATGGGCATCTTCTGACCCCATTGAGCAGCAACACCTGCAGGAAGTTGTGTGCTGCCCCCTGACTGTGCAGGGCGCTAGGTGGCGCACGAGTGGTTTGACCGAAGTGACTGGAATCAACAGAGACTTGCAAGCTTACTACAACCCAATGGCTGAGACATGCTTTCGCCAGACAGCTGCAAGGTGAGTAGCAATGATGTCATTGAGTGTAGAAGGACCCCACTGTGTGTGATCAGTGTCCCCTTTATATAGGCCCATGACCACAGCAGGTCAGCAGTGCTGCTATAAAACAGATGGGTCCTTGCTTACCGGGCCGTCTAGTGGAGGGACTGTGGACAGCCATGTTCCGGTTGATATGGAAACATTCTGGAATCACCAGATTCACGATGTGGCTCCCAACATCTTGTGCTGTAAGAAGAGTGCACAGTGCTTGACCTACTTTGCAAGACGACCTTCGGATGAAGGCTTCGTTGTAAGACCACCAGGTTTGTGCATCCAATTCGTGCCACCCCTCTATCTACGCATGTGCATATATATACGCACATGTATTGACATTGCGAACATTCACTGCTTTGTTGTCTTGTCCTGTTGTCAGCGTGTGTGTATGGCGACCCCCATGTTGTCACACTGGACGGACACAAGTACACCTTCAATGGCAAGGGAGAGTACACCTTGGTTGCCACTCAAGACGATAGTTTCACTCTTCAAGGACGGATGGTAGATGCTCCGTCTTCAAACGGCAGCACCACGAGCAGAGGTACTGTGTTTAGTGCACTAGCAGCAAAGCAGAATGAGTCTGACACCGTGCAGTTTCAACTGACTGACACCGGCCTTGTGTCACTGGTGAATGGAGTGGAGTTTACCTTCGACGAGGTGGAGGAGGAGGTCTTTAGCAATGTCATTGTGAGCAAGGAGGCAAATGGCTCATTCTCAGCAACATTCACCATTGGAGTGTACCTGGAAGTCAGGCTGGCTAACAACTCCAACAGTGGCCCTTACATATCAGCTGTCATTGTCAGCTTGCCTGAGAGGTTCAGTGGGCAGACCATTGGGCTGATGGGGAACTACAACGGAGATGCATCGGATGATCTTGTTCCGAGGTTTGGAGGGGAGCCTCTACCTCTGAATGCGTCGCTGGAGACACTGCACTGGGACTTTGGTGTCACATGTGAGCCCATTGTATGCGGTGTGTAATGTGTAATCACACATGTGATGCAACACATATATATAGTTCATAATGAGATGCATGACACCTTTGGAGGTCAAAAGGCATTTTGGTGTTTTGCTACAGGTTCAATAGTGCACACAGGAGAGCATACACTGTGTACATTAGGTGTACAATTGAATTAAGATAACATCACTTGTGGTTTTGTTATCTTCAGGGATCATTGCTGGTGCCAGTGACAGTCTGTTCTTCTATGATAATTCCTCCTTTGCCGACTTCTACGATCCTGACTTCACTCCTGTGTTTGAGGTGGTGTTCAGTGACCCCAGCCTTCAGGCTCTGGCAGATGAGCTGTGCCAAGGTGACATCTACTGTCTCTTTGACATTGCGGCAACAGGAGATCCAGCCATTGGGCTAACTACACTGATTGGCGTGCAGGAACTAGATGAGATGGTGGAGGCATCTCTGCCAGGTGGGAGGGGCATGAGGTGGGAGGGGCAGTGTGAAATTGGGCCATGTAGTGTGTGAGTAGTGCAGGGACACATGGTAGTTGGTAGGGCAGTGGGGAAGCAGTATTAGTGCATGCAGGGCAGGTGGTGAGAAGGAAGGTGGTTGGGCAGTGGGTGGGGCAGTGGGTAGGAAGGTATGTGAGTGGCACTTGTATATATACTTGTGGGCTGGTCCCACATCTGTGCGAATGCATGTTGGTGGATTTTGCCCCTTCAGTTGTGTGCTCCCCTCCGTGTGCTAACGGAGCCTGTGTTGCCAATGACACCTGCAGCTGTTCAGAAGGGTACACTGGGGAGAGGTGTAGGGATGCAAGTGAGTGTGTGTGTGTGTGTGTGTGTGTGTGTGTGTGTGTGTGTGTGTGTGTGTGTGTGTGTGTGTGTGTGTGTGTGTGTGTGTGTGTGTGTGTGTGTGTGTGTGTGTATGTGTGTGTGTGTGTGTGTGTGTGTGTGTGTGTGTGTGTGCGTGCATGTGTCTGTGTGTGTCTCTCTGTGTGTGTCTTTGTGTGTGTCTGTGTCTGTGTGTGCGTGCGTGCATGCATGTGTGTATGTGTGGTGCAATATGTATACGTGTGTGCAGGGTGGGGAACTCCAAAGAAGGCGTTGCATTCCTCTCTTCCCCCCCCCCCCCTGTTGCCACAGTAACGATGCCGTGTGCTTCCAATGCTTGTGGCATTGGAGGACGTTGCTCTGTTCTTGCCAGTACGTTGTCATGTGCCTGTCGCCGTGGATACAGTGGCCAGTTCTGTGAGACTGGTTAGTGTGTAATCGTTACTTGGTCATGACTTACCACTTGGCACCAAATGATATGCAGCCATTCATACGCCTCATTCACTTTTGCTACATACATGTCAAGTGTCAAGTGTAGGTCACACGGGGTCAATTGGTGTGTGTAATGAGACAGGTCACATGGGGTCAGAGGTCAGAGTACAAAGTACAACTGGTGTGTGTGTGTGTGTGTGTGTGTGTGTGTGTGCAACAAATGGTTAATTCTGCTACCATCTCCATTGAAGAATGTTCTCCCATGTGCAATGTGTGCAGGGCCAACCCTGACAGGGCTGACACCAGATGCAGGGACCTCATATGAGTCCGTTGCCCGTGGCGACCTAGAGAGGCTGCTGGGTGCGTGGGGAGCGGCCGATGTTGCTCTTGTTGATTTCTCCTTTCAGCGGCTCAGCGAGGCAGAGGGGTACTCGTTTGTGGTGGACTCGGGCAGCCGACTGTACAGACTGGACATCAGGCCTGGCTCCACCCCCTACACCATGGGGCTAATGGTTACTCAATACTAGCAGATCACTGCGTGTGACCTCTTGGCTCTCTCCATCTCTAAGCACTGGTATATATACATTAGGTTGTGTGGTTGCAGCTCATACACACTGTATATATGTATGTATCTGTGTACACAAGAGTGCATCTAACCATTTTGATGTTTATACTTACTTGCAGTTACAGTGGGTGATGGTGTTGGTACTGCACAGTGCTGTGATAAATAATTCACGCAATCCCTTAATTCTAAATATACGCACATTGATTAAAGAAAAACAGCAGATGTTTGTGGCATCAAAAAATTACAAACACATGCAAAAACAGTTAATGAGCTGTAAAAGTGGGGCTCTGGTTTTCGCTGTTTAGAATGAGCTTACACGTTGGGTGCTTGTACAAAATAAAAGATGCCAACACACACAATTGTACAGTGTTTGTATGATACACTGTACCTGTGTGGCTGCAGTAGGTAAGCCCATTTGCAATGATACCACACACACACACTGCCATGCCTGCATTACACACACACACACACACACGCACGCCAGTGACTGCATGAAAGAAGAAAGAGTGTACAGTGCTGTGTGCGGGTTACAATGAGGATGTGACAGTGAGAGGAATGCGCTTTGTGAGTGCAATGCCATACTCGTTTTCATCCTCACACGATGCCAGCCTACATTGCAGTGGAAAGAGAGAGGCATACAACTTACATCACGTTCAGTGTGATAAAATACTGCAAGTCAGTGCATGCACAAATTGCTTTCTCATAATACCCACTCCCTCTTGCAAGAGAACCTTTGCCTGTGCCTGTAGACTTGTTTATTCTTCTTCCGTGACCTGATGCAAGCGCCCAGCAGCAGACAGATGACACACAGCGCCAGCAGGAGGAAAAGGGAGCCACCCACCAACCCACCAATGAGATAGGCAACCCCTGAGGACCCTGGACACACAAACACACACACACAGAGAGAGAGAGAGAGATCAGTACAAGACCCTCATCTCTTAGGCATGCAGGTCATGTGTGCCGCTCTCATTTACCGTTCTGGCAAGTGTCTCCTGAGTAGCCCACAGGACATACACAGCCACCATCTGCAGCACAGGTCCCACCATTGAGGCAGTTACAGGATCCTGGGAGGATGAATGAGTCACATCAGGGTCTGCTCACTCTGTCAACCATCAGTGAAGATGCGTACCATGCAAATACGGCACACTGTTCCACACACACACACGCACACACACACACACACACACACGCACACATGCACACATACTGTACACACGCACACATACACACACACGCACGCACGCATACACACGCACACATGCACATGCACACATACTGTACACACGCACGCACGCATACACACGCACACATGCACATGCACACACGTGCACACACACACACACATGCACTAGTTGTACTTGTACTCCGACCTATGACCCCATGTGACCTGTCTCATTTACACACACACACACACACACACAGAACTACATTACTCTAACATCCATATCTGAAACAACCTTAAAACAAACTCAAAGAGAAGGACTTTAATAGTCTATTCCCCCTTTTCAAAACAAATGAAACTGTACTCTATAGTAGAGTTTCATTGTTCCATATTCCACTTTCACAGGAAAGCCTGCGGCTAGGAACTGTTTGTAGCAATACAGGGATGCCCTCATTCACATCACAACTCACAACTGACTTACGCAATGCCTCACAACTGAGTCCCAAGTAGGTTGAAGAACAGTCACAAAGGAAGGAGTCACCCTTCTGTCTACAGGACCCTCCATTGAGGCAAGGGCTCTGGAGACAGCTTCTCTTCCCTGCAGCAAGAACACCAGGGGCACATTCAGTGACTGCATTGGTTATAACTTTAGCACTAGCACTGATAGATGCATATACGTACGTATGTACACACATACGCATACTCTAGCACCATTGTCTTGTATGTGATTGCACACAGTTGCCCCACCCCCCCTCTCCTTGTACGTATGTGATTGCACACAGTTGCCCCACCCCTCATCCCTCTCTCCCCTTGTACCCGCCCCTCACCCCTCCGTGATTGCACACAGTCGCCCCACCCCCCACCCTCCCCTCCCCTTGTATGTGATTGCACACAGTCGCCCCACCCCCCACCCCACCTTCCCCTTGTACGTATGTGATTGCACACAGTTGCCCCACCCCTCATCCCTCTCTCCCCTTGTACCCGCCCCTCACCCCTCCGTGATTGCACACAGTCGCCCCACCCCCCACCCTCCCCTCCCCTTGTATGTGATTGCACACAGTCGCCCCACCCCCCACCCCACCCTCCCCTTGTACGTATGTGATTGCACACAGTTGCCCCACCCCTCATCCCTCTCTCCCCTTGTACCCGCCCCTCACCCCTCCGTGATTGCACACAGTCGCCCCACCCCCCACCCCACCCTCCCCTACCCTTGTATGCACATTACAAGTGTTTGCTACACAGTCGTTGCTGGTTCACTCACGAGTCTCTAAAGAGCAGATGTCTCCATGGTAACCATCTCTACACCGACACGTGTTGTTTGCCACACAGGTGCCTTTGACACATTCCGGGTCACACACAACTGGACAGGGACAGGGAAGTCACCAGCGCTCATTGTCAACAATATCATGCATAACTGCACACACACATGCACACGCACACACACACACATCACAGCACCACGCAGCACACACACACAGCACATGTACACACCACACACACATATGCACACACACACGCACACACACACATCACAGCACACACCACGCAGCACACACACACCACACACACTCACCACACACCACACACATACATACGTACACACACCACACCACACAGCACACACACACACACATACACACATGCACACACGCCACACAGCACACACACACATACACACACCACATGTACACACCACACACACACATGCACACACACACACACACACACATGCACACCTGTGCTCATATAGTTTGAAAGAAACTTCTTGTATTCCTTCACAAATTCCAAAGTTGCTAGTCCCACTTCCAATCTCCCTGAGGCAGCAACATCAAACAGACACTCCTCCTCCCCACTGCATACGGTGGTGGCTGTGGCATTGAGCTCCGATGAGGTGAACTTTGGCTGAAACACAGGCACAAAGGAAGGGTCATTCAACTCATCCCACTCCTCCTGAGGGATGCGAGGAAAGAGACTGCGAGATGCCTTCTCAACTCGCCCTGTATCAGCACACAGAAGAGGAGGAGGCCACTCTGTTGGACAGCATACACTAAGTGAAAGCAGTATTAATACCAATTTAACTGTTACCTGTATTAATGAGATAGCTTCATCAAATCCAAGTAATGTGATTGCAAATGTATTAAATGCTATGCTGACATCATGGCTAATTTTAGTCATCCTGTATCGTCCCCTGTTTCTGTATCCCACCAACTGCCCCCTAACAATAGTCTTAGGTTGGCTACTAAAATATTACCACTTTGGAACGCCAGGGTTTCACAGTACCAGTGTACTCTGCAAACAACTCCACTCTTCCACTTCCTCCAAACTAACTACACACATCTAACATCCTTGTGCAAATATGCCCCTGTGCAAATGCACACACAAGAGCTCATAGTATCTATTGTTCTGCACAATAAGGCGTGAGTAGTGACAGATTTATCACCAATTACAAGTCACCCAAGGAAGGTATGTACGCCTTCATTGGTTGCCGCACACAGCATACGCGCAACTGATGTGTGTGCACATGGCCACGGGCCAGCCGTAACGTACGTACACTTTGGGCAAAGGCAACTCACATGTGCTGGCGAACTGGTTGTGCAAGACTTCACGACTAGCGTTAATGGAGACTGGTGCGGTGCTTGTCTTCGGAACAAAGTCATCAAAAGTGCTTCCTGTGAAGGTGCCAAGCAGCCCGCGAGTGATGTTCTTGTATCTTTGAGGTAGACTCACCATCAGCACTGCAACGAAGCCGTTCTCCTGCCTCGCTTCCACAAAGGCTCCACTTGAAAACGTGGCTGCCACTCTGTTTGTGCTCACCTCGCTAAGCAAGGTCACGTCAGTGAAGTGCTGCTCTACACCTAGGATTAGCTCTACATCTTCTTCCTCGACAGTGACCCTCAGACCCCTTCTACTTGCCTCAAACACAACTGTGTTTGAACTGTACTCTTTTGCAGCCACTGCCTCTATCACAGTGGAGCGGAGAGGCGTGTTGCTCCTGCTGAGCCCCTGTACCATCCTCACTTGGACCTCAAACGAGTCATCAATCGTCTTCACCAAATAGAACACTCCTTTGCCATTGAAGGTGTATCGCCCCCCATCTAGGGTGATCAAATGTGGATCACCATATGCGGCTCCTGTGCATAATGATAATGAGTAGCAATGAGTAAAATACCGGGATTGGTTGCACACTGCTGATGCACCTCTTGACAACTCACACACATATAGATAGGTGCACATACATTATATAGGGTGAGTGCCCTTGCTGAGTCAGCACTTCTCACCAGGTGGTCTCTGAGGGACAAACATGTTGCTGTCAACGGAGGGACGTTTTTCAAAAAATGCATCACAGTCAGGGAATTCCCCCTTGCAGCAGTAGATGTAGGGCAGAACGTCATTCTTGTAATACTGTGACCAGTCGGAACCGGTTGCTGTGTAGACGTCTGGGACAGGGGACACGATGGTCCTGCTTCCTCCAGGGGGTCCTTCCAACAGGTCTCCCTGCTTGTTGTAGCAGCACTGCTTCACTGGGTTCCTGAGGACCAGATCAGATGTGGTCACAAGTGTGAAGCAAAGAAACTCCCTCTAACTGAATGCCTAGAAAGTATCATTACAGATAGTGTGTGTGTGTGTGTGTGTGTGTGTGTGTGTGTGTGTGTGTGTGTGTGTGTGTGTGTGTGTGTGTGTGTGTGTGTGTGTGTGTGTGTGTGTGTGTGTGTGTGTGTGTGTGTGTGTGTGTGTGTACATGCATCAACCCACGCACTTTAAAGAGACCTCCACTGAGCGGTAGCAACTGCTTGCTCCTCGGTAAAAGAAGGCCAAGAAACTCTTGTAGTGTAAGTTTGTGGCAGCGTCTGCAGCCTCCCTCACCTCAGTGAACCCACTACCTGGGAGACTCATGTGGCTCTCCACCGCCGGGCAGGGTCTAGAGAGGTTGGCCTTTGACTGCAAGTCATCAGACAGGTACCATTTGGAGCAAGCCCACCGTAGGTTGGTGGACATGTCATCCACATTACCCGAGTAAAAGAAGGCCACTGAGCTCCAGATAGCAAAGGTAATATTTTCACCAGTGCTTGTTGAGATCTTTAGTGTCACTGGAACGACGGTGGAAATGTGCTCCGTACTCGGCAGACTAACGGTGGCTTTGCCAGTGTTGGGGACATTCCTTGCCAGGAGGGCGTTCTCTTGGTATTCGCCACTCTCAAAGTCAAGCCTATACAGAGTGATATTCACTGTATAGCTTCTGTGTCCATGGAACTGGGTGGGAAGGAGCTCTGAGGTCAGCCACTGCACCTGAACAGGGTCCCTCCTATTCCACAGGAGGTCTCCCTTCAGATCAACTTGGTGGGCTTGATCAAATGGCACTGCATGGGGAGGGATGGTAGAGTGCATGTACGTATAATATATGTAGCCAGCATTCTATAGCAGCATAATGGTCCATGCAGGAGCACTCAATCATGAGGGTGTTCTGTGTGCTGACAAACCAGAACAGAAAATATGCCAGGAACAATGCTGAAAGGAAAGTGAAACATGCTATTTTTCGATTTGTACACACATACACCTAGTGTCGTGCCCAGGCGGCACTGATCAACACCATGGAGAAAGCCTGGCAACAAGGCTAGCGTACACCCTACCCTACCTGAATAGAATGTGTGCTTGTTGTCTTCAAATATGAGCTGTGTGCCCTCATACAGCTGAAACACAAAGGGCACAGTGCCAAGCCTGCTGAGTTTTGGCATTGGACACACTGCATGCTGATTGTCCTCAATCACTCCATCCACCTTCACATTGTCAAATGTGCAAAATGCTTTGAATGTGGAGTTGATGCAGGGCGAAGGAGAGAGCTCTACGGTGACAGCTGTGCCGCCAAGCTGGTTCCCTCGTGTAGGACTGATTGTTATGTTTCCTATGGAAATGAACAGGTGCACTTGAATACACAGAAACTTCACTACACCAATTTGATACCTCAAGGAAAGTTCCATATTCATGCATGCTGTTGCTCATATTCAGGACACAACAGATGCACTTGTAGGCAACACTTCTAAATTCAGGTAGACACTTCCCAGTTCATTGTGAATACCGCTATTGTCCAATAAGGGTCACCACAGCAGATGTGCGTGGAACTCACTGCCCAAACATTGGGTGGGCATTAAACTGCACGTGTGAATCCTAACCCCCCCTGCATGCTCATTACCCCCTGAGCGACGCACACTGCCTCACCTTGTTCACAGTGCTACCCTGTGTAGCAGGGTGGACAGGTGCACACTGTCTTGCCAATCACCCGTTGGCACTGCCCCCCATGCTGACAAGGATTCACATCACACGTCTGACAACCAGGACATTCTGAAACAGAAAATGTACATTATACTGTTGTGGGTTGACAAAGGTATTCTACAAATGCATGTGATAGATTAGCTAGGTCATTACATATAAGCATCTGTGGGCTCTTCAGATACTACAAAGACAATTAGTACAGGACAAGCTTGACTTCTAACTGCATGTAGGAGTGAATGCGAACTAACTAACCTTCGAGTTCACATTTGGTCACTTCTGTCCAGGGTTCGTCAATCCTGAAGATCCACTGTCCCACTCGTCCAGTGTTGCCAGTTGTGTTGTCCAAATGCAGCACCTGATCCCAACCCACTTCGAAATACCTATCATCATGGCCGGCATTGTAGCCAACGATTGCAGGAAAGTCACCAAGCCCATTTTGTCCACCATCAGGGTCCGCCACCACCCAGTTCACTCCATTCTCGGCATAGTTCAAGAGTGCCACTGAATGCGCTCCATCTGTTGCCAGAACAAGCTGGAATGTGTTGAGCTGTGTGGAAAGAAGAAAGAAAATTAACAGTTGCTTCCACGCGCACAGCCTTCTGCGTATAGCACTGGAGGTACATATATATATGTTGTGCATGTATTCCCACAGCATATACCTTGTTTGTGTGCTTATTATTGTACCCAACGTGGTCCCAGGTCACAATTAGTGCCCAGGTGAATGACAGATCTACGGGAAACTCCTGTTCTACGGGAATGCCCTGATGGTATGACCTAGCAAACGTGCTAATTCTTTGCAACAGAACCCGATCCTGATGCTGAGTGACTGTACGGTACCATACTTCTCCACCTCCTTCCCCAGTTATGTCCACATCCGCCCAGAATACAGCCACCAATGCGGCATACTCTTCTTCTCCAAGAGTGAATGGGAAGGAGTGAATGATACTGGAGGGCGTTGTAACTGGCTGCTCTCTTCGAGTCGTATGGAACGACACGTATCCGTTGCTGTTGATCTGTTTGAAGAAGAAGCAGAGGAAATGCTCGAAGCAGAGCATGCATGCAGCACGCGACGCGCGTACCCCTAAATGCAGCGCAACGAAACATACTGAGATCCGTTGCTACTGACGTGCAGTGTATGATGCACAGATGCTCACATTGAGGTAGACGAATGCATTGCAGAAGTATGGAAACACCAGTGAAGCTGGAACGGCCACTCCTGTTACGGAGCTTGTAGGGAGAGCATCGTCCTCTTTGGAGAACGCTGAATCACCGTGCTCCGCACCAAAAGGATATCCGAAAAAGTCTTCGAATCGAACTCCAAAGGTAAAGTGGGGCGTGCAAGCGTGCAGTAGTGCGAGATAAAGCACCAAATAGTTCTTCATTATAACGCGCTGATCGCGAAAGTCCTGCTACATACTATAGAATTACTAATCTATGCCTGTGCTATATATATATATATAATAATATGTATATCAGTCAGCTGACACGCCCAAATATGGTGTGACGCTCTCAATGGGAAGCGTACGCCCACACGGTGTGCATTGGACCGTTAAGCTTAGTGTCTTGTGATGTGCTTGTCAGCAAATTGTAAACTTCCCCTTGTCTGCAACAAGCTTGCATTGCAAACAATATTTGGCAATACTGTGATGACAGCCGCTGCATGCTTGCAGTCACTGCACCAAACACAGTAGTTTACGCCTGTTTCACAGTGTTTTGTTAACCTACAATTAATTCCATGTGGTAACCATGGTTTAACAGACTGCCTGTGAAGGCACTGTTGAACCTTGTTAAACCAAACGATGAATATGATAAGGATATTAATAAACCACAGAGTGAGCTAATAATATAAACAGAGTACACTTATTTCAAAACGTTTCCTGTTTCTCATCCACCGTCCCCATGCATTTCCAGGCCATAGAGCTATCAAAAACACAATGTATTAATATATATATATATATACTACTTCCACATTGAAATATTGTACAGTGGAGCTGTAGAAAACGATATTAATAAGAGACCATGTAAACTCACATGCAACATAAAGCTATAGTGGCTATACAACAACTCATTATTCCTCCTCAAAGAGCTTTGTGAACGTGTGCTCCTCCAAAAACAAAGCCACATCGTCCATGGGAGAATCTTCCTGGTCAGAGAAGTCTGTATAGTGTAAGCCCTGATGTCTGTTTGCAATTCTCTCCTATATATCTGCACCCTTGTTCCCTGGCAGCTGGCACTAGTCCCCATTTAAGACCCTTAATAGAGGTACTGCATGTTTCTTTTTGACCTTATTAATGTTGATGTCAGCTACCATAACCACTGGAAAATGTGATTGGCCCAGTCAAGGTCTTTAGGTAGTATACCAGCAAGATGATAACCTTAGCTATAGTGGTAAAATGTATATACAGTGAACAAGCCTGTACTTGCATTAATGCATGCATGTCTTGCCTTGTCATGTAAGCAAGAGCAAAGCAAGGAAGCATGGAGAATGTTGAGGTAGCAACACTGGTACTTGAAGCATGCTGGCACAGATCGCGACTGAAGCAGATACCGATGCCCTTCCCAAGTGCTGGCATGTGAGGGAGTTGGAGAATGTGGTCAAAAAGTAAGTAACACATCCCATCGGTGCTCCATTGCTAGCATGCCTGACTTTGTAGGCTACCAAGAGCCAGCATGCTCAGCCATGTAGTCTGTGCAAATTAAGTTTGGAGCAAAGGAATGAAGGGGTGTAGCTGTCACTAATGATATATTATTATGGCCTGTTTACACACCAGCATTTCTAGCTGTTCACAGCAGCACATGACCTACTGTATACATACCCGCCATGGTGTCACTACTACTGAAGACAGCAAGTAGTTCAAGTTAGTTGGGTGGCAGCCCCATGAGTTATTGCAATCACCATACTGTATATACATGCACTGTTACAACCACAGGCTTTAATATCTAGAGAGATTGGGAATTCCCATGTATAATATATGTATATACAGGCATATGTAGATGCATGTTATTTAATGTGTCGTGGATGCAACAACATATTCCACTTCCTTTGCGAACATGTGCTCCTCCGAACAGAGCCACATCGTCCATGGGAGGCTTTTCCTGGTGCCTCTCACCACACAAACCCTCACACACATCGCGTACGAAGCGACACAACAGGGCCTACAGCTGTCATGACTGCATGAACACGAGGCACCAAGGCTTCTATGTATGCGCAGTCAATGCCTATTGCCGTATTGCCCCGTCGTCATGCAGCCAAAGCCATTGGCCAGTGATTCGTATCGAATAATCTTCCGTGATTTTCTGCACATAGCTATTGGTGCTTTGCAGCTGTTATTTGTGCTGTGTAATTGTTTCCTGTGCTTGTAATTTACCCACCCGCCTGCTTAGATTTGAAGCCACTTCCCAGGATGTGAAGCAGGAACTTAACTTGCTGCAGCCTAATATAACATGATAAGAAAATAGTGCAAAGCATATCTGGCTTGTCAGTATGGGCATCACGTTCATTTTCATAACTTTTTTCCATGTAGATTATGCATAGGAGTTGTCTCGGAAAACTGGCAAAAACCAAACCAGGGGCGTAGGAACACTTGCAAATCCGAAGGGACCAAACATACTCCTCCAAAGAAGAAAACCTGTTAACAGCAATAATGCCATACTTTAAAAAAATGAATACACATTATGCATAAATAGCAAGTCAGACGTTTAAAAATGCTAGTACAAGAAGGTTTCAAAATTCGCCAAAATATAAGCTTTACCTATCATTAGTAGGTATAAAATTCCTAGCCATTTCTAACATGTCCAACTGATCTGTCCTTTCTTTATGTATAAGAAGATTGTTACGTGATTCAGGCGAGGTTGTGACATACTGGTTTTTAGACGTCGAAGCACAGAAAAGGTCCTTTCTGCTGTAGCAGTGGTAACTGGGATGGTTGGACAACTTGCAGCAAACGGGCAACCTCATCAAACATCACTTTGGTGTTTGGCATTGCATTCAGAATGTCACTAAACGTTCGATCTGAGAGTTGTAACTTCTTTCACTGAGCGATCAGGATGGGCTGCATTGAATGCACGGATGAGGTCTGGTGCTATTTGAGCTGAACTTTCAGCTTAGGCAAGTTAACATCTTGGCTATACATTTCTAGCTCGCTAGGAATAGGGATATCTATCACAGATAATTCAGTAGGGTGCAGGAGGAGTTTCTCCGAAGCAGCAGCCACAGAAAGCCCTGTATCCTGCTGAAATCTTTGGTGAAGTTCACCAGCAACTGTGTCCAATGCCTCGAAATACAGCTGACAAAGTAGTGCTCTGGGCTAGTGAAGACGTTGGCTTGATGTCTTCTGTTCCGAGGTAGTGCAGGTGGATCAGTTAGATCTATGCCTTCATCAACCACCTGGTGGTAAAAGGAATCAAAGCCTCCATCAGATCGTTGCTTTTGCATGAATTGTAATGTAACATTAGAGCACTGTATAGCTTCCTGTATTGTGGTGCCCTTTGCTTGTGGGGTCAAAGATGGCTGTTCCAATGGTGGAAAGATGAAGTGACCTAGTTTGAGACCAAAGTATGTGCTGAACTTCTCCATAGAATGAGATAGCCAACTGCTTTGAGTGAATATTCACCTGTACCTTGTTGAACTTCATCCAAAGCAACTTGCAGTACAGAGTAGTTGGTAACAGCAGAATCTATAGCCCCTGTGCGTACTGTCCATTAGGTAAGACAGAGGGACTTTAACGTGGATTACCTGGTGCTAGTTGTTGCTGCAGACCCTCAAACAGATTTGATCGCTTTGGTGAGAATTTAATGTGCTGACTGAGGCCCATCACCAGTTCTAGGGACTCACAAATACGTACACAGTAGTTTCTTTGCTACTGTTTGAAGGCACGGGTTAGTGCAATGTGCTAAACAGTGCACGTAGTTGCCTTCGCACTTGCAGGTCCTTTTGCAGCTGACTGCTCAGCTGTGTTGCTACGCTCGTAAGACAGAGATTTTATCTTGAGAACAGCCTCTCAGTGCATTGCCAATTTCACATGTTTATCAAACCCATCCAAGGCTTACTTCCAGTTGTCAAAAATGCCAATAAGTGTCAATAAATGCAGTGTCGCCTTGTTTGTCTATATATCCCGCTTAACACAATAGTGACAAAAATTGCAGAAAGCTTTCATTTTCGTCATGCAAAGCACAAGCCATGGACGACCCTTAAACCACTCAGTGCAAAATTGACATGCAGGGCCTTGAAGCTTCATGGTTTTCTGCAGAACGGCTTGATCGGAAACTTGGAATGATTCAACTGCATCTCTGCAGCATGGCGTGTTACACTCAGCTGTGTCTGCTGATGGCTCTTCAGCCAGGTCTTGATCTATTGTGACAGGCAGGGACACTGTATTATACAGTGTCCCAGGTGACTCAGGATCCAAAACAGTTCACTTGCGGCTGTTCCGGGCTCATTAGTACATCTGCCTTCTGTGTTGTCCACAGGGCCATGCCTACAGTCGGAATATACCGTGTCATGAAGAAGTGCTGTTACAGTACTGAGAGAATACTTATAAAACCATAAATAAATTATCACTAGTGACTATATACATGCACCCTGGGCCTTGGAGTCTAACTTTTGCTTTTTGTTCTTTTTGCTGGTTTTTCCAAAAAATCTAGGAGAGATTGCTGAGACATCCAGATAGCGCTATACAACCGCAGTTTAGATAACTGGAGTACTCCCATAGAGTACATACCCCGTGCAGGATATATAGCTATATAGCAGTGCAAATGGGAACGGGGAGACAGGGGTGAACATTTGTCATCTGGCCCCATGGGCCTGACAGACTACGGTCATTCCCCCAACACCTCAACAAACATCACCCCAAGATCCAGTTCACAGTTGAAGAGGAGAAAGATTACCAGCTCCCCTTCCTTGATGTTCGTGTCAGCAAGGAAGGAGGAAGACTACTGACTTCAGTGTATCGGAAGCCCACCCATACCGAAAGGTGCATCCCTTACCACTCACATCACCACGCGAGTACCACAATGGGAGTCCTGATATGCATGAGGGATAGAGCATGCAGCATCTGCCATCCCACAAAGGTGCAACAGGAAATGAACCACCTAAATCAGGTGTTCCAGGCGAATGGATTCCCAGAAAACCTGGTGAAGAAGATCCTAACGACCCACTCACTACCTCTCCCAGAAACCCCGGAAGCACAACAACTGGACGAAGCACCCAAGGTACATGTTCAAAAGACCAACCACTGGATCAACTGGGAAGGCACCACAGTCCAAAGAAGAGCCGAAGGGTTCTGGCTGAGGTGAACTGTGGAAGCCATCCAGATCAGGAAAGCCACCTCGACATGAACCTGGACAGTGGCCTCCTCCTACCCATGGTCTGAAACCCCATCCTCAACCCACACCCCTTACCCCACACTTAGCCCCATTTTGTTTGAAACCCCATCCTCAACCCACACCCCTTACCCCAAACTTAGTCCCATTTTGTTTTTAGTTTTAGTGTATTGTCACCATGCCTCTAGCTTAGCCTTGCTTGGTAAACAGTGCATGCCTATAATGTTATTACTACAGTGAGTCAAAGTTGGCATGCATGATATAGAACAATTACATAGACTAGGTTGCAATATACGTATATGAATAAGCTGCACTGAGGCTGCAGTTTACATAATTAAAGCCATAAAAGCTGACACAAGTAAACCGCAGTGGGGTAGTGTTTTAAAACCAGAGTCTGTTAAACAGTTTGTTGAAAATATTGTAAGTTTTAGCTGTTTAACAGAGTTTATGGGTGTGCAGTAACAGACTGCGTTAACTTGCTGTTTCTGTACATTACCAGAGTGTTTAACAAGCATGGAAACAGCTGGGTTTGGTGCAGCGAGTTTGATTTCTCGGTGTACGGAGCTGACAAGGTGTAGCTAACTATCGCTATATAATACCTACCGGGCCAAAATCCTGCAATCAGTTTGTATTGGATCCATCCATTACAGATGAACTAGTTATGTGATAGTTAATTACTGGACCAATTCAACCCCAACACATGTTCATGCATCTACACTGTGTAAGTGCACACCATATTCAGTAGGGAGGGGAGGGGATGTAGACAAATGCACAGAAGAAGGGAAAGCTAGTGAAGAAATGATGGTGTATATAATGTGATTTGTGCATGCCTATAAGTTGATACTATATACCTGTCAGCTATTGGTATTAATTAACTTCCAAGTTTATGCTATTTTCCCTCATTATATATATTATATACACAAAAGTCAATGTGCATGTGAGGCGAGAGAGGGCAGAGTATTGAAGGAGGTTATGAACAGCTGTGAAGTTTCATACAATGAGCAGAAGATCAAAGATGTTGCATCACTGTCTTTTAATATATAGAACAAGTATTTGAGACACTCACGGGCCCCAACTTGAACTACTTACTGTTTTCAGTCACTGTGTGACAATGTATTATTAGGATACAAGTCAGGAACATGATAACTTATCAGCAACCAAACGTGTATACAGATCTAGAAGTGCATAAATACAGTACATATGCAGCTGTGCACATGCAGGCATGGGCACACACAGACAGACTGTGCATACATTTTTCTTTCTTTACCTTCCCGCATTTGGGCCTGTACTAGCTACTAGTTGTGTGCATAAAACATAGCTAGCTAGCGACACTGTGTGTTTCTGTGTTTGAACACAGCAGACAACCAAAGCATACATTAGAACACAAACTCAGCTCACAAGGACAGGGGCAAGATTTGTTTGAGTAGCTATGAGCAGTGCACCATTGCTCTAGACAGGGTTTCAGCATGTGACACACGCAAGAAGCAGCTGGTAATCGCAGAATAGACAGACCATGCAAGGCCCTCACCAAGCTTGGCGTTATACTCCAGTGATTTGTTTACAACATTTTACGGTGCTGCATGGGACAGATGCCCAGTGTGTTGGGCACATAAGGCACTTTAATAATAATGAATCTGAATATGGTGTGCACTTACACAGTGCAGATGCATGAACATGTGTTGGGGTTGAATTGGTCCAGTAATTAACTATCACATAACTAGTTCACTTCTGAAGTGTATACATCCCTCATCAGCACCCTTTCGCGCAGGTCTCTCCACTGTGAGACTATATCAAGTAAAGAAGAGCAGACATGCCTGCCATTGATGTCCAACACACCCTCAGAAACACATCAATAAGCACCAACTTTGGTCACACATTATTATAGGCAGCTATGAACATAGCTACCTAATAATGAACATAGCTACCTCACGATTAGGCTGCAAGTGTCAAGGTTCCCCCAAATTGGCTTAGTGAGCAAGTGTCACCAGTCTTATCGTCATGCAGTACGCATGGGAAAGGCTCTGCAATGGCATATGACACACTGGAAATTACATGCCTGGATGATCGGTATACATCTTCACAATTTGTAGGCAATCTGTAGCTCTATATACAAGGCAAACCACATGCATTCAACCATAGATACACACTCTAACCTACACAGGTTAGAGTATCTATGATGCAACTTGGAAAAACACAACTGATACATGCAAGTACAATGATAAGTACTCTTAAATGATATTCTTGAGCTTGTGGTAACAATATAATGCAGAGTAGATGTAAGAAGTAGCAAGGTGTGTCTATATATAGTAGGTTTATCCACCTAGCATAATACATTGCATGTGCCGTCTTCTGTCTGTGGGTGTCAAAGACACGCAAAAACTATTTTGGAAGTATATATTATACACTCATGTAGTGGAACGCACCGGGGCATTCCTAAGAATTCGAATGCCTTCGCAATGATCTAAGTGTGTGCTGCTGCGTCCGCACACACACAGTTCCTGTCGACGATAGGGAGTTTCCCGCGGAAAGCTACGCTACGCTACAAAAGGCTGCCATCGCTGACAGAGCAATAATTCTGATTGTGGAGCAACGATTTTCAACCAAGAATCAGATATTGCTACTTGTAAATCAGAGACATGGAAGTCTTGACCAAGTTCGTGCACTCCAGGAGCAATAGACAGTGTGTGGCGAAGTTGACTGCCGAGAGAGACGCGTTACTCGCAAAAGAGCACAAGCTCGCTCAAGAGATACAGAGCATCAAGACCTCCTGCAAGTACTGGCACGCGAAGGGGCAGTCGATCGATACAGAAGCGACTGAGACAAAAGTGAAGGCGTTAGAGAAGAAGCGGCAACAAATCAACAGTCGCTTAGTGAGCCTTGGACGACAACTGCTGGACGCAGACGCCGAGTGCAAACTGGGCTACTCCGAGGACGACACGTGCGACCTCTCCTCGTACAGTCCAGCTTCGGCATGCATTCCTTTAAAGGCTCACATGGCTTGACAGTGTTCTGTGCTTGTATATACGGCCACCCATAAATGGGCCACCTTGACCTACTTCATCTGTGTACGTCTGATTCTGTTAATTGTATTTCCTGTTGTGTTTCAAGACTTTTGCATTGTGTATGTGACAGTTTGTATTTTTTATCATGTCCCTCAATTTAATACACTTCTTTTCAGTCATCCTGTCATCCATTCCCTGGTCACCATTTATGTGTATGGCTACCCCAGTAGCAGTCTTGAGCGAGAAAGATCGTGAGGTTCACAGAAGACCCATTTGCCAATGCCATTGCCGCTATATGAATGGGCCATCTGCTGTTGAGCAAGTAAACACGTGCACAGATGCATATATGAGCATTCCAGTCTTCTGTCTGAGCTTATAAGATGATAAGCTGGAGGACAGTCCTACAAGTGACCCTCTACTGTGATACAGCAACTAACCTACTGCTGCATAAGCATCTGAGACAGCATGACCGTCCTACAGTTAGCTCTGTGTGATAATCCCACACTGCTGCCTCCACATGCTTCCTGCTAGTTGTGGCAGCATACAATCACAGAGCAATGACCCATAACAGGCCTACAATCAAGCTGTTCTCCGCCATTGACTTCCCATAACAGGCCTACAATCAAGCTGTTCTCCGCCATTGACTTCCCATAATTTTACGCATATTAAATGGTATACCAACATAGTTATGTACCCATACATATATAACCTATATATACATACTTATTAACAGCAGTTGGCCCCCCACTACCTTGGGTCAGACAGATATAAGGGGGTCCAAGGATGAATATCATTATGGACTACGAGAAATAGGGTAGGGTTGATTTTATATTGCAAAATTAGGCGCCCATAGCGGCCCTTATATGCCCGGAGCCCAAGAAGTATGGAACCATTGTATGGAGCTCGTATAATAATATAGGTATATATGGCTAATATGTAATGAGCTACGTGACTCTTCCGCCTGCGCATCCCGCTTCCTGTGTGACGTCATGTCATCAGGGACATTCCCCGCGGCTAGCCTTAACCCTATAAAGGTCGCAAATCGCTGCTGCCACAATAATCCAGACTGTGGAGCAACGATATTCAAGCGAATTCATACTGCAACTTGCAAATCAGAGACATGGAAGTCTTGACCAAGTTCGTGCACTCCAGGAGCAACAGACAGTGTGTGGTGAAGTTGACTGCCGAGAGAGACGCGTTACTCGCTAAAGAGCACAAGCTCGCTCAAGAGATACAGTGCATCAAGACCTCCTGCAAGTACTGGCACGCGAAGGGGCAGGTGATCGATACAGAAGCGACTGAAGCGAACTTAAAGGCACTGGAGAAGAAGCGGCAACAAACCAACAGTAGATTAGCGAGCCTTGGACGACAACTGCTGGACGCAGACGCCGAGTGCAGACTGAGCTACTCTGAGGACGACATGTGCGACCTCTCCTCATACAGCCCGGCGTCATCTCCGTCGCCTTGGAAAGACGCGTGACCGCGATCTCTGTAGCCAAATTCATTGACTTGCATTTTAACCTCATCCTGCTTGTATTACTGTGTCCCGCTGTTTTCACCACTCTTTGTCCACCGTGTTTCTGTCTGTGTCACTGCTGCAGTCGCGTGTTGTGTATTTCTCTGGCCAAATATGGCATGATAATGAACCTGTATTGGCACTGAACTTCAATGTTGCCATAGTATAAATGAATACTGAGGCTTGATAAGTGTGGTCTACGCAATTAAAGTTGAGTCTACACCTGTAAACACACACCACACACCACACTACACACACAACACAACACTACATACACACACACACAACACACACCACACTACACACTACACACACACACACACACACACACACACACACACACACACACACACACACACACACACACACACACACACACACACACACACACACACACACACACACACATGTTCACAGTATGGTCATTAACCATTACATAACCATGCATATAAATAACAATTGGCAAACAAAATTCTACATGCATGGAGTGTGTGGTAAAGTTACTGACTGAGTGTCCAGTTCGCATGCACTGTTGACCTGCGCAGCAGCGAGGAGCCTCCTAGAGGGCCAAGTTTGTGACAGTAATGACAGCACTCTGTGGGCAGACTTGGGGGACATAGATGGGCGGGGCATTCTGCATGCTCCTCCCACTTGACGGTCTTACAGTGGAGACGCGCACAAGAGGGCTGATTTGGTACACATCTGGGCTGGTGATGCACACGTGTCGCAGTACTGTTAGTGTCTCCCTGGCCTTCAGACGAGGCACTCGCCACTCCGTAGTCCCCACCCACTGAATAGGCGGGGCATCATCGTGTCTACCACAGACGGTACCAAAGAGAGTGAACAGAATGCTTCTGTAATCAAATTGAAACCACTCTACCCTTCCCCACTGACTGGCTGCTACCTCTGGCTTCTGGTTTAGGAAGAAAGTACATTATAGGCTTTGTATAACACACAACCTGTGAGCACCACACCCCACGAGAATGAGAAATCTGTATGGTTATTTCAATCACACAGTTTCAGTAATGGTCCTGTTTAATTCTGTAATTGTTAATGTAATTAAAGGATCCCTGTGATTCCCACTCAAAGGAACCTGGCGCTCGCTCTTTCACACTTTGATATGTAAATTGAATTGATAGCTGCAAGCTGATTGGCTGAGGTGAAGTCACAACTGTAGATGCTATGATCACACTCAGGGAAAAGTATACTTTGGAGTGATAGCTACAAGCTGATTGGCTGAGGCAAGGTCAACCACACTCAAATCACACTCTGACCTGTAAGTGTCCTATCCATTGAATAGCTGCGAGCTGATTAACACAAGCAAGACTTCCCTAGGCATTCACATTAACAGCACCAACAGAGATAACAGCTACCCAGACTCTCCTTTACTGACCCAGAAAGCACAAGCCCCATTGCATTCCTTCGCTGTCCATGTGCACTATCATCATAGACGTACTGACACTACCACACATTCCACAAACCCTCAGGAATGCACATGTATGATGGTCATGTTCACCCTACCCCATATATGGGCAATCACTCACTGGGCTGTGGTGGAGGCGTCAGAATGCAAATTTATTTGAACAGATATATCTCGGCTGGCAGATGGGTTCAACAGGGTCAGCTCCACTGGGGCCAGAAGGATCCTACAGGGTGAAAGGTCAAAGAGTAACAGGGTCAAAGGAAGAGAATCTATCCACTCACATGCGGACCCTGTGTTGGGGTCAATGAGGCCTAGGGGACACACAGTTCTTTACCATGTCCCAGCCTGTGCTCATGACTTCCTTATATGGGATGCCACCCACCACCTGTGACAGCCCTGGGAGGGAGTGCTCACATTCCACACTCACACTCCTTAGCATAGCAAGCACAATGCCAACCATTCCCCATGTGAAGTGCCAAGTGCCAGCACATTACCCTGGCCCCACTGGCAGGCTAGAGGCCACCCTGGCCCAGAGCTGTGGACATGACCAGGTACATCCTTCCACCTGTGAGAACAGCCAAGTGGTGGATGCTTCCAATGAACGCCCCACCCAAACATCCTGAGCTAAGCCCAACTTAGTCAACTGTTGTACATGTCAACACAGCTGCATCATCGATAGATTGAGTGTGGCCCTAGACCTTCCCTCTGGGAGTAAACTGATCTGTCTGCAAATTATCTGTTTGGGCTGCTAAGTGGGAAAGAGCAGGGTGATTGCATCATAAAGTTATTGATCAGAGTTCAGAGTTGCCTTGATGTTACTGCCATCACTGAGACCAGGGAACCTCTTGTAGAAGATCACACATTGTAGAGATGCAGAAATCACAAAATGTCTCAATTCTTGCAATTTGGTAGAATGAGGAATGGTTGGTAGACTGTGGTAGTGCGTGCTGGAGTGTGCACTGGAGTGTGTGCTGGAGTGTGGGTGGAGTGTGGGTGGAGTGTGTGCTGGAGTGTGTGCTGGAGTGTGGGTGGAGTGTGGGTGGAGTGTGTGCTGGAGTGTGGGTGGAGTGTGGGTGGAGTGTGTGCTGGAGTGTGGGTGGAGTGTGGGTGGAGTATGGTGGAGTGTGGGTGGAGTGTGGGTGGAGTGTGGGTGGAGTATAGGTGGAGTATGGTGGAGTATTGGTGTAACGTGAGGGAGTGTGGTGGAGTGTGTGTGGAGTGTGGTGGAGTGTGTGTGGAGTGTGGTGGACCCGCTGATGATGTGATGGTGCTGCAATGAAGTAAGACAGGGTGACAACATCACTGATGTAGTGACCAGTTTGTGCTTGCCTGTTCTTGCTGAAGTCATGTGCTACTGAGGGTGGGTGTCTCAGACACCACTGCACCACACCGTCCTGGTGGATCCTTGGAGGAATACTCTGAACTCTCTGCACCAAGAAAAGACTCCCACATAAAGACACTCCCACATACGTAAATATGGCAGTATATCCCATGACACCGAGGCATGCAGATCGATGCATATACATACACCCCATGTATTCACTGCTGACCAGTGCAGGAAGCACAGGCAGGCCTTAGGTGTGACACACCACTGGGTGCACAGAGATATATACAACTGATAACCATATTTACTAGAGGGACCCACGTGTGAACCTTTCTGGATGCACAATGGAGCAACTGACCGCTGTACCGTGGGCCACTGCATTGACCGGGGTGAAGTGAATGCCATGAGCATGTCGAGTGCCTTCCTTATGGGAGAGGGAAGCCTGTAGAGGGAGAGATGGTTAAGGGCATGCTATCCCTCCTGTACACAGGAGGTCCTAGTCAGGCTAGTTGCAATGCGTTACCAAAAATAGTAACATGAAGGTGCTAACTAACTGTTGCACGGACAGGAGGCAAGTGCAGGCAACACAAGACAGTTTAACAGGTTTTGAGAAATATTCCCAATGCCTTCACACTCTAGTGTATTATCTCCTTCTGAAGGTTTGGCTTGTTTGAAGGCTAACTGAATAAACACAACTTAAATGGTTTAAAAGTTAATGCGTGTTCACAGTTCTGCATAAGGTTGTATTCATATGCAGAACTGTACTCTGGAGTAGTTGTTGCTTGTTTATGTCATCAGCTGTAGTCCACCCTCAGTTACCCCATTCACATGGACCCATTAACCTGGTTCCACCGGTCTTGGCGTGCATGTGAAAGGGGTAAGTGATAAGCTGACATGATCCCTAACACAAGGAGGTGCTGGGCACCATCAGCTGGTGATGTAATGTGTCAACACTTGACAAAAGGATGTGGCTATGGTGGTAATGCTGTGACCTTACAGGATCCACTTCAGAGCCTGCCTGTCACTCCCACTTCCTTAAAATGAAGAAGGCCACTTCATAGGTATTCCCCCAAAAGGGAATAGGCTTTAAAGTACTGCAACAGCAGTTTAAAAATAGCAACATTGGCACAACTGCAAGGGAGCATGTTTATACAGGCCTGTGGAGGGACCGGACCTCAGTTATGCACTCTACAAACACAGCGGATCTGAGGGAGTGGAGAAGAGGGGCTTGTATGGGCATGCAGCTGCATGCACTGGCCTTTGTTGTACCAAAATGAGGAGCCATGTATCACATATGGAAATCTACATGCACGTGTCTTGTCATCAAAGCAGTGCAATAGGCCAGACAGACTCAGTGCTACGTACTCTGTGTGTGCAAGGGCAATTATAAGGAAGCTTCTACCAAGGGACTAGATGCATCCCATTCCAAGCCACCTGCCTCTTGTACAGTAACAGTAACAGTACAGTGTAACAGTACAGTGTCCGTAACGGTCACTGCACAGGACAGCCACCTCTCTACAGCAGTCAGCCTCCCTGGCCCCAAATAACTGTGACAACCGCAGCACTAAACACTTTAGTTCACCTTTACAATGCAGCCATCTCTCTGTACAGACCAGGCTGTCCACAGGTGGCTGTCCTAGACAAGTTTGATTACACTGCTACCGTTCCAGAATTAGAACAAGTTTAGTTGTTACCGCTGCCTGCTACGCAAGCTCAGTCGCAGAGCCCATGTGATGATGAATAAAAGCCCTTGCTGTGATGATAAATTACTTTGGGGTACATCCCATGTTTTAGGGTTACCCTGGAGACGCCGCAGTGAGAGGCTTTGCTAATAAGGACAGTGCAGTGAGAGCAACCTGATAGGTGTGGGGTCAACCTGACGTAGGTTCCCAAGTAAGTTGTCATGGGGGAACTCCCACTCTGCCATAAATAAATTCAATCATCTTGTGTGCATCACCCCTCACCTTCCAGAACACAGCCAAAGCAAGTTTCTTCCTCTGTTTGCCTGGAGCAGGGCTTGCACAGAGCTCTTTGAATGCACGTGACCGCCTGAACAGGTCCACTGCAGGGAACAGTCCACAGCTGACCTGTTGGAGGGGAGGGAGGAGATGGAAGGGAGAGGCAGGGAAGGAATGGAAGAGAAATTGGGAAAGAGAGAAGAAGAAACAACGTTTGGTATCAGTGAGGTACCTTGTGCAAACATTGGCTAACTTCTCTGAGCCCCAAAGTGCAATACAATACAAGAAACACACACAGTCGTTGTGGCCTAGAATTGGTGAAGTGTACACCCCCTCATACGTACCAGGCTGTCCAAACTGGGCAAGGGAGGGGGCAAACTGTTTAAAGGTGCATAGGGGAAGAAGGACCTCCCACTCCCTCCCACAGGACATGGTGGCTGCCTAAATGTTTGTGTACCAAACACCCCTGCACGCAGACACAGCAACCTGGCCAGTGGGGATCATCCCATGTCCCCATAAAGTGTGCGTAGCAGACAGAGGGACGGATGGAGGCTCCAAGTGAAGCCACCACCATCTGCAGCCACCTCCCTTCATGCTTATGATAAGCCAGAGTGTTTAGGAAGCCATCACTTCCTCAGCCACCACTCTTCCTGGTAACTAGGAAGAAGTAGTCCCTCCTATACGGTCGCCACCCTTCCTGGTGTGATCAAACCATATTCAGCAACTAGTGACCCTAATCTAGCGTTAACCTCATGAAAGCACATCCAACATACGTACCAAGATAGATGGTGAGGCTGTATACTTCACACCCCCACCCCCACCCCCACACCCACACCCCTACCTACATGCCTCACTCCCACACCAACACCCACTCGCACATGTACAGACATGCACATCCATACACGGGCACACAAATGCACAGTAACACATGTTACAAGTTAAATTTACATACAAATATATGCACAGTTACAGTATACACACACACACACACTCCTTGATGACTACAGAGCACTTTGGCCTGACCAACATAAACCAAATGTACATAGAGCCCGCACAAGTACACCCAACACAATTGCACCCAGAGTAACTTCAGGATGCTGTGCACTTTCAGCTTAAACATCTTTCACAGGAAATTCATTGAACACAGACACTAAAACAAATGACATAAAGATACCATCAATGGGCAGTTTGTAGGATGAAGATCTTATCATCGGGAGCACACAGAAGACACAGCTGTGCAATACATTACAGTCCATATAAGGACATCCGACTACGCCCCTCCCCCAGGTAGACTACCTTCACCTCTCCTCTGATTTGTTTGGTGGTTGCTGAAATGTAAACCAGCAAGGTGCAACGTTAGCACAGCACAGCACAGCATACCAGCTTTGTGCTGACATTGCCAAAAATAGGGCAGCCTGTTTGTGAGGGTAGACAAGCAAGGACATCCATCCTTCCTAGTGCACCATTCAGCGTGGCAGGCAGAGGTAACACCTCCACCAAGGCCCTTTAAGGGTATGTATATTCAACCGTTTAGTAGTTGGATTGGCTGAAGTGATGGTAACCATAGCAATGGTGGCTCACTCAATGAAACAAACAAACAGTCCCTTATAAACTTCCATGTGATTGGCACATGTCCTGGCCCCACTCTTTGAAGAAGGATGACTGGACAGCACCAGGTGGGAGTGTGTGCCTACAGGCAGTGCCATACACAGATGCATAAAGGGCCATGGCCTCACTCAAAGGCTTCCATGTGACCTACAAGTGCACCTCCACACAATTGAATGTGCTGTAGGAGTGGACCTCACTAGCATCCTACCTAATCCCTAATACCCGGCAGTGTCCTGCACTGGCAGTGGATAATAAGTGGCCATGTGAAGAGGGGGCCTCTCAGCTGGCTGTTGCACAAACGGCAAAGGTATAAATGGTAAAGGGTTCTTCTATACCAGCTAGAGAGCAGGCTGAAACCTAGCCTGGTGTTATTACTTGCTTCAAAATGGAGGCAAGGCTTTAAGCCTGTTCTCTAGCTGGTACAGAACAAGTGGACAGACAAACAGAATCAGACGCTGCTTTGGCTTAAGGTCTGCCTGGTTGGACAAGCTCAAAGGGAGTTCAAGCAGTTGCCCGGGGGAAGTCAACTGAACACCAGAAGAGGGGCTAGTCCTAAGGCAAGGGCTTCACCTCAAGTAGGCCAAGCATGGCAAACCACCAACAAAACAGTACTCCACAAGAACACAGACAAACACTACAGGGTGCCTCTTGCCTGGCCCCATTTGCTTCAATAATGGAGGCCTTTACTAGCCTATGGGCTACTATACTAGCTTGTGGGCTACTATTGAAGGCACCCATGAAAGAAACTAAGCACACAGTTGAACAGCCAAAAAACAGGCATGCAGAGACAAGCATCCGTGACAGCCAAATTCCTCCTGCACACAGAGGACTAGACAATGCCATTTTGAGACAGTGTGTGCATGTGCAGAGGAAACATTCCACCCATGTATGCAAATACCAGGAGATGGAACACACCCCTGGCCTCACTTGTAGGTCTTCCATGTGATTTGCACAAGCATACCACACAGCAGGGCTTCATTTAAGGGAAACACAATGCTACAGACCTCATACCACAGGAATTCAAGGTATACACATTCCTACCTTCTTCTATAGCATTCCAGCAATACAAGAATAAACCTCCAGAGTGGATATTAACCAACAATGCCAATTAGAAAGAGTCTCCCATGACCTGTGGACCAGTCTAAGGCATGTCCACCAGGCAGGCTGAGGTGGCTACATCCTGTGACCTCAAGCGATGCATTCCAAAGGCTGGCTCCTGCACCTCCAGAAAGGCACACTAGCACAAGCAGTCAATGTCACATGACTGTCACATGACCAATGACTGCCATGCTTTGCATCGCTTCAGTGCTACAGTCTGAGTCAGAGCAAGGTTACCCCGCTGGTTAGCCAGACATGGCTCTTGTGTTCTGGGCCAACAGAGATGCCATCAATCATGTACAGACTAATCTAATACAGCTGTAAACCACTACAGTGGAACCTCTCTATAGAGAACACTCTGGATAAGGGACACCTCTCCAATGAATACACTGTCTGCAGTCCCACCTACATTGAGCTCTGTACAAATCTACGTACCTCTGTGCTAGGGATACCTCTCAATACAAGATAGCCAGCTGGGTCCCAATGGTGTCCACTATAGAGAGGTTCTACTGTACAATGGTGACCTCTATAGAGAGGTTCTACTGTATACAGGACAGCCAGCTGGGTCCCAATGGTGTCCACTATAGAGAGGTTCCACTGTATACAGGACAGTCAGCTGGGTCCCAATGGTGACCTCTATAGAGAGGTTCCACTGTATACAGGACAGCCAGCTGGGTCCCAATGGTGTCCTCTATAGAGAGGTTCCACTGTATACAGGACAGCCAGCTGGTTCCCAATGGTGTCCTCTAAAAAGAGGTTCTACTGTACACCATCACAGATCAATCTAGCCAACTACTGCGAAGTCAGAGTGAGCACGGCCGCCCACCTTCTCTTCCCCCAGTGCCAAGTCACAGAACTGCAAATCCTCCTCCTCCTCTCGCCCTTCTCCTTCACACCCTGGCTGAGAGGCCTTTAGTGCCACGTGCCCACACTGGTCTGGGAAGACGTGCAGCACACCTGCACACAAATTAGTGCTGTGAACCATGACAAACAGACACAATACCTCGTGTCTCATACCTCTCTAGTACACACACACACACACACACACACACACACACACACACACACACACACACACACACACAACACACACACACACACACACACACACACACACGCACACACACACACACAACACACACACACACGCACACACACACCGTTACACCCCACCCAGCTTGCTTGCACCTTGTCTTGTGTCCAGTGGAGAGACTGTCCACCCATCCCAACTGATGCACGAGACCTGGTACACCGACACAGTCACTGGCTGTTTCTTGCTTCCGTCCATCTGAGGAAGAGTGAGACACACACACACACATACACACAATGCCACATGCACGCATGCACGCACACACACAATGCCACATGCACACACGCAGGGACGCACAGACGCACAACACACAATACCTTACACTGCACATTTAAAATGATTGCACTGAATGCATTTCATTTCATTGAAAAGCAACATTGGCTACGCAGGACCTGAAATCTATTGAACTCAATCTCTGACAATCACAGCCGCCCTTTGCCCTCAGTTGTTATGGCACTCAGCAAGGGGACTGCCCCTAGCCATTTCACCTTTAGCAGCCTCCTCCCCTCCCCCTGTTATTGTAGTTCTTCCTACAACCTCTCTACCCCCCCCTCCCCCACAGAGCAACAGGGAGTGGCAGCCAGCCCAGCACACTGAACAGGATGATGATGTGATGACCTCTACAGAAAATGTCATTACTGAAGAATTACCATATTCCTTTTCCTATTAGGTATATTCCTAGTCTTCTTCATTAAGCTAGCTTCACCACCACTGTGTTACTCATAGTGGGAAGTCCAAGAACCAGTTCACCACACCACACACATCATCCTCTGCCACCTGAGCCGGTAAACCCTAAAGTGGCCTTCCGATTAAACATGTAGTGCTGGTTCCAACATACCTCCTACCTACGGGCATCACACACACACACACACACACACACACACACCACACACACACACGTGCACACCACACACGCACACACACAACACACACACACACACACACACACACACACACTCACACACACACACACTCACACACACACACACACACACACACACACACACACACACACACACACACACACACACACACACACACACACACACACACACACACACACACACACACACACACACACACACACACACACACACACACACACACACACACACACACACACACACACACACACACACACACACACACACACACACACACACACACACACACACACACACACACACACACACACACACACACACACACACACACACACACACACACACACACACACACTGCAGTAGCATTCCCACCAGCTGCATTACTTGAAGGACAATAATTGGCAACTGAACACAGCACAGTCGTAGTGGTAGTCATGCTTGCTTGCCATTCCTGTGGTGCTCAGCTATTTTTGGCAGCTGAACAGCCATTACAGGTGGAATGCTAAAATAAATAAGGGAGTTTTTTTAGAAAGGTGTTCGTTACTAATGAATAAATTTGGGGTATTTCCAGAGTGTGCACATGACTAGGGGCCTGACAGAAAGCCCAGGTGTGCTGTCTCAAGGGAATACATCTTTGGCAACTCGCGATGCAATCAGCCAGTGTGCATTCAAAACAGCCTCCTCCTCATGGAGAAGAGCATGATTCTTTTATCAGCCAAGAACAACAAGGCTGCACCAACACAGCATTCCAGTATGTAAACAATCAGCCATATTCATATGTCCCAAATAGTTTTCTGAGAACCAGGCACAGGCGACCTAGCAGGGCCACAACTCTGTGGTTTTCCCACTACAATACACTTTGCCTCCCACTCAGCCAGTAAGCTGACACTGCTGCTGACAGTACAGGGAAGGAGTGGGGTGAGGGGTGAGGGGTGAGACAGCCAGGCTGCTGCAGGGGACTGTTCTGGTTAGTGGGAGGCTTGCTGGTTTGGAAGCATGTGTGTGTGTGTGTGTGTGTGTGTGTGTGTGTGTGTGTGTGTGTGTGTGTGTGTGTGTGAGTGTGTGTGTGTGTGTGTGTGTGTGTGTGTGTGTGTGTGTGTGTGTGTGTGTGTGTGTGTGTGTGTGTGTGTGTGTGTGTGTGTGCGTATGCACATCTGTGTGTTGCCTACCTGGCACACGTTCTCCACTTCCAGTGTCAGCAACATAGAGTCACCCATTGAGTCGGGCGTCACACAGCTGTCATGTACAGCACAGGTGACGTTGAGTGACGGTCGCACGTCAACATGAGCTGTAAACGGCACAATACGATGGCTGTGGGTGAGAGAGGGAGAGTGAGAGGTAGAGAGAAGGAGGGGTATGTACAAGGGGATGGGAATGGTGCACTCTGAATGAGGCAAGCCCTTTACTCATACAGCCCTACAAAGTGAGGATGTGAGACAACAGGAAAGCACTTGTCCAAGGTGTGCAGAGTACTGGCCACATTGCACAAGAAAGGCTTTGAGTGCAATAGCATGTGTATAGTCCACATAAGGAACTTACACACTGTACATATCCCATACCATTCTGTACATACCCCATACTATACTGTACATATCCCATACCATATTGTACATATCCCATACCATTCTGTACATACCCCATACTATACTGTACATATCCCATACCATTCTGTACATACCCCATACTATACTGTACATATCCCATACCATATTGTACATACCCCATACTATACTGTACATATCCCATACTATACTGTACATATCCCATACCATTCTGTACATACCCCATACCATACTGTACATACCCCATACTATACTGTACATACCCCATACTATACTGTACATACCCCATACCATACTGTACATACCCCATACTATACTGTACATACCCCATACTATACTGTACATATCCCATACCATACTATGTATAGCATAATTATACAAAACAGAATTAATCAATCAATAGCAGCTGATTGCAGGACGTTTCGGCCACGTAGGCCTTCGTCAACTGCATACAAAACTGAGGATGCATACCCCAGGCCAACACAGGAACATTGACAAGACTATACACACAAGAACACACAACTGCTAACCTCATCCCCTTGACCTCTTCAGCAGGAATGTAGTAATACAGCCAGTCCCATGTGTAGTGGGCATGGCGGGGCGGGGCCTGCACCAACACGCCCCCGTGGTGGTTCCCTCCAGGCGAAAGGCCTCCCTCGGGAAGGTTGAACTGGTGGTGGTGGGAGGATGAAGATGCGGATGGAGACGGGTCATTGCTGCCGGCAGCTGTAGACTGTGTGGAGGAACAGGAGCAGGTCACGACATGCCCAAGAGTCTGACACTTATATGGGACCTGACCACCACTTCACGCCTGTTTTAAGAGTACAAAACACACCAGGTGTTGTATGTATGCACCCACTTCTTGACACAACACTCACACACACCGAAACAGACACACACTCTGGACACAAGAAGCACATCTCACCCGCACATTTCCCACTCACACCTCACTCTTTCCCTGCACATCTACTCAAACCTCACCCTCCCATCACTCACCCTCACCCTCACCCTCCCATCACTCTTCCCAGCATCCTCACCCTCACCCTCACCCTCCCATCACTCTTCCAGCACCCTCACCCTCACCCTCACCCTCCCATCACTCTTCCCAGCACCTACCACTCCTCGAATGACAGTGAAGTTCTCTGGTAGGGAGGTGGCCAGGTAGAGACTCTCCAGGTCCCTCCAGCCACAGTTGGAGAAGGAGATGGGGACCTGACACACTTCTCCTGCCAACATCCATGAGGGAAACTTCTCCATCAGCACCTATGTGAGGAGAGGGAGGGGAAGGGGGAGAAGAGAGGGAGGGAGGGGGAGGGGGAGGTAATAGAGAGGGGGGAGAGAGGGAGGGAGAAGGAGTGGTAGGGGGAGGGAGTGGGGTGAGAGGAGAGAGGGGGAGGGAGTGTGGGGGAGGGAGAGGAAGGGGGAGGAGAGGGAGAGAGGGTAGGAGAGGGGAGGGAATGGAAGGGGAGGGGAGGAAGACATTGGCTTGACCCAGGACAATTAACCATGCTGTTGGTGCAAAGGTTAACCCAGGACCTGCTGTTGGTGCAAAGGTTAACCCAGGACCTGCTGTTGGTGCAAAGGTTAACCCGGGACCTGCTCCTAATTGCACTCAAGGGGCATGTGTACATTGCATACACACATCAGTGAGAGCCCCTCTGTACACTAAGGGGGACGTGGTGCCACTGCACCAAACACATTGCACCTCTGTGGGCTTCTGTCCTAACCACTCCCTCAACAGCCCAAGGAAGGAGTACCTTCAGCTGATGCAACCTCCTGGGCCAATCACAGAGGCCCACATGAGTGCACCCTAATATGATGCATCATCATGCAAAGGGGACAGGTCCACGTTCAAAGTGCTGTTTTGAAACACACACTCACCAACCAGACTTCAGTGCGTGTATGATAAGCCACACTAGTTGGAGTATGCACACAAACTGTAAAAATGCATTTCGCACTAGGGAAAATCAGGTGGAGTTGGAGTGTGATGCAACAATGGCCAGATGCATGCAATGATGGTTGGTGATGGGCTAAGCATGCAGGTATGTGATTGGCTAAGGCATGCAGGTAGGTGATTGGCTAAGCATGCACGTAGGTGATTGGCTAAGCATGCAGGTAGGTGATTGGCTAAGCATGCAGGTATGTGATTGGCTAAGCATGCAGGTATGTGATTGGCTAAGCATGCAGGTATGTGATTAGTCTGGCTAGCTAGACCGTCCCATCTAATCGCCGGGGCGCTTAGGGCTGGAAGGGACGGTCTAGCGGCAGTAACGATTAGTTCACACCTATTTGACCAATCAGATGCTACTGGCAGGAATTCCTGCTAATAGTATTCATAGCCTGTGGGAGCTCAGTCACGGTATGTCTTTCAATGGCAATGGATTTCTTTCTGGCTGGAGAGTGAGCCATCTGACGCGGAGAGGGTTTCGGTGGGCTCGAGAGACCACTTTCTCGTTTCGAGCTTGAAAGAACGCGTGAGCACAAGAAACCTTATCTCGCAAAGTGCGTGTCCTGGCGTCGACATCCTAAGTCGCTTCTGAACTATCAACACAGTAAGGTAGCACATGCGACACAGGCTTCTTTCTCCAGCGATGCTCAGCTGTGTAGCTGTCACAACTGCTTCTCCCACTACTGTCAGCCTCCCAGTCTTCATCAGTCTGTACTTATCTTTGAGCGGTTTGCAGCAGCAAATGCGAAAGCGCTTATATTCTCTACCTCGTCCATACGTCCATGGTCCGCCCCAACTACGCAGGAGTACTGTAGCGATCGACGCTACAGTACTCCTGCGTAGTTGCCCGGACACGAACACACATATTTACACGCACGAGGTGTGAGTTTGATAATGTGAAGGTGTGAACTAATCGTTACTGCTGCTAGACCGTCCCTTCCCTTTCACGCCTTGGGCGTTTAAGTGGGACAGTCTAGCTAGCCAGACTAGTATGTGATTGGCTAAGCATGCAGGTAGGTGATTGGCTAAGCAAATCTGCAGTAGTGGTCACTACAACACTCCCAACAGGCACCAGCCCTCCCTGCAGGGGCATATGGAGGGATGAAAGGTACCTAGAAACCTGGCTGCTTTGCTTCAACATTTCAGGAAAACATCTTCACGCCCTGGTTTCACAGGGTCAAATTAGGGTTAGGATTAGGGGTTAGGATTAGGGTTAGGATTAGGGTGACCCCACAGGTGACCCTGCTGGCCCACTTTGCAACTCAACTCTTTCTGTCATCTGACATCTGTTGCTGTCGCATTGTCTCACCTTGAAAGATCACTAAACACAGCTTAAGGAGAATACCTTAAAAGGTTGTCAAAGACAGACTTTATGGAGAGTGCCTTGAAAGGTTTGCTGAATTACCAAACTTGCAACCCTTTCCACCTTTGCTCATGTCATGGTGTGTACGTGCCTTCTCACACATACAGGCAGCTGACTCACACCTTGAACCCTGGTTTCACAGGGTTAGTGGTTAGGGTGACCCCTTAAAAGGTTGTCAAAGACAGACTTTAGGCTTGCTGAATTACCAAACTTGCAACCCTTTCCACCTTTGGTCATGTCATGGTGTGTACGTGCCTTCTCACGCATACAGGCAGCTGACTCACACGTTGAACCACCCCCACAGCTCCCCACCCCCACCCCCTTGTGGTGTGTGAGTACCTTAAGCCTGGGGGCTGCAGGTCGAATGGTCCAGGACAGCCGATGGTCTGGGCCGTACATCACAGAGGTTCGCTCCACTATGGTCCGGTTCAGTCTCAGGCCACGAACTGAAAGGTCCCTTTGGCCTTGGATCCCGCCCACATCACCATGTGAGGCTAATGACAGGGGTCCCCCCGCAGCAGATGCCTCAGTTCTCTTCTGAGGTACACTAGGGCTTGTCTGGTACAGCTGCAGTGTGTAGACCAGACCTGTTACATGCAGTACTCCTTCCTTCAGTGGGACCATGTGGAAATGGATCTGACAGCAATGGGGTGGGGAGGGGTGGAGGAGGGGCAAGGGAAGTAAGTAGCTACGAATCACATAAAAGTATTACACTATTTCTATTCAATCTACACAACAATGTATGTACAGTATGTGCACACACACACACCACAGACACACGAATGTACACACACACACACACACACACACACACACACACACACACACACACACACACACACACACACACACACACACACACACACACACACACACACACACACACACACACACACACACACACACACACACACACACATACACGCACGCACACACACACACACGCACACACACATACACACATGTACACACACACGCACACACACACACACACACACACTTGCTTCTCCTCCAGGGGGTACAGAGTGACACTTGGTATGACTTCTCCCAAGGCTGCATTTTCTGGGTCTACAGGCTACGACACAAGTGGGCGGGGACAGCAGTGTACAAGTGGGCAGGGACAGCAGTGTACAGGTGGGCGGGGACAGCAGTGTACAGGTGGGCGGGGACAGCAGTGTACAAGTGGGCGGGGACAGCAGTGTACAAGTGGGCGGGGACAGCAGTGTACAAGTGGGCGGGGACAGCAGTGTACAAGTGGGCAGGGACAGCAGTGTACAAGTGGGCGGGGACAGCAGTGTACAAGTGGGCGGGGACAGCAGTGTACAAGTTGGCGGGGACAGCAGTGTACAAGTGGGCGGGGACAGCAGTGTACAAGTGGGCGGGGACAGCAGTGCACAGGTGGGCAGGGACAGCAGTGTACAAGTGGGCGGGGACAGCAGTGTACAAGTGGGCGGGGACAGCAGTGTACAGGTGGGCGGGGACAGCAGTGTACAAGTAGGCGGGGACAGCAGTGTACAAGTGGGCGGGGACAGCAGTGCACAGTGGGCAGAGACAGCTGCACCCCACTCTAGATCTAGATGTAACCTCCATTGGTCTACCCATACATGCACTTACTGTCCCAGGAAGTTCCGGTTCTAACTTCCAAATGAGTGTTACATTTGTAAGTTGGAGTGGAATAAGGAGTCTGTTCATCACACTGACCTCCACATATACAGGCTCTGGGTAACCATAGCAAGAAACACCAATGAAACATCCAAAGTCACTTACCTTCACTACATCATGTACACACAGTGCGCACAGACGTACACACAAACGCACACAGTTACCATCTGCACTACACGTCTGATTGCTGACCATTGATGATGCAATACGGTCGACGAGTGTTGTCAGTGGTAGCGTCCATGTGGAGCACACAGGGCTCAAGGTCTAGAGCCACCCTCCTCACACCACTACAGGTTCGTGTCAGCCCTTCCTCCAGACGCCTATGGCGCTGCATGTCCACTGGAGAGATGCGGTGGGCGGCAGAGCCCTCCAGCATTACCGAGAGGAGGGAGGGGTCCTTAGAGAGGCTGGCCGATGCAAGGATGAGACGGGAGAGAGACGTGCCTTCACTGCAGTCTGCACTCGGCTCCCCAACCACACCCACATCATCGTTACCTGCAGAAGTGTAGGTGGGTGTGGTTCTACGAACAAGCCCCACCCACCACTAGCACAACCTCATCTCTCAAAATACAAGTGTGTACAGGACCAAACCTACAGCATTCCATCACCTCACACCTCACCTGTACACCTGGACCCACCTACTCTTCTTCCATCTCCCCTCCCATCTCCCCTCCTCTCCCCCCTCCCCTCACCTGCTAGTGCTGGTTGTCTCTCACTCGTTGTAACTGCAGGACAGCCAGGACACGTCTCCATGGCTGAGAGGAGTACTCTGGTCCGGCTGGAGAGAAGCTCTGGGACTACCAAAGTGGGGAGGCTCTCTGTTAGCTTGACTGAGGCTGCGGTAGACCAGGGACCAGAGAAGCAGGCCTGCTGGGCACTGGAGCCAAAGAGATGCTGAAATGGAAGAGACGGAAGATGCCAAGGTACACTTCTGTTGAGCGGATGTGGTAACACCAGAAGAGACTCCCAGTGCATGCGATGAAGTGCTGAGGTCTTCTGTCATTTTCCCACTCCCTGTCACTCTCTCTCCCTCCACTCCCCATCACCTCCCCATCCTCTCTCACCTTCAATGCATGTATGTACTCCTTGAAGAGAGGGTGCTGTGCAGAGGAGCTCTGCCTCTGGTCTGCCTTGGACAGGACCAGCTCAAAGGACTGCCACGCCTCCTGGTAGCGATGGCACTGCCAGTAGTGGCGCGCCAGGGAGGTCTGGAGGAACACCTGGAATGAGAGGGAGGGGGAGGGGGAGGGGGAGGTGGGGGAGAGAAAGGCAACCATGTGAAGTGATAAAAGTGATAGAGTTCTGTAACCAACCTTTGTGGTCCAAACATATTACTACTGTAATTATCGCTACGTGATCGCGCAGTAAATCCTAGTAAGGTCCTACATGTGTGAAGTGCACAACTACAAGCGAGGTGGCCACTCCTTAGTGGCTCTGTACAGTCACGAAGAAAACAGTAAAACCTGCCTGCTACAGTGCAGCCCCTCCCCCCCAGACACACCCACTACAGCATAACCAACCTTAGACAGCCCCTCCTCCCTACACACACTCACTACAGCCCCACCCCCAGCCCCACCCACTACAGCACAACCAACCTTAGACAGCCCCTCCTCCCCACACACACTCACTACAGCCCCTCCCCCCAGACACGCCCAGTACAGCAAACCAACCTTAGACAGCCCCTCCTCCCCACACACACTCACTACAGCACCTCCCCCCCAGACACGCCCAGTACAGCAAACCAACCTTAGACAGCCCCTCCTCCCCACACACACTCACTACAGCCCCTCCCCCCCAGACACGCCCAGTACAGCAAACCAACCTTAGACAGCCCCTCCTCCCCACACACACTCACTACAACCCCTCCCCCCCAGACACACACCCACTACAACTGAGCCCACCTCAGACAGGCTCCAGTCCTTCCCTCGCAGCATTCCCAAAGCCTGGTTCAAGGCTCGAGCACCGTGCACCATCTGACGTGCTTTTATATACCTGCCAGTGACCGTGGAGGATGGAGAGGCGCCAGCGGAGGGGTGGGGAGGGTGGGAGAGGTGGGTGCATGCAGAGTGCTTCCATGCGGTGCGCAGAGCTCACCTGTGGGCCGCCATGAACACATAGAGGCAGTACTGCCGCGCCATCCCCGCCAGGAGGTAGCAGTTGGCTGTCTCCTCCAGAGCTAGGGCAACTTTGAGGTCGGACGAGGCTAGGAAGGAGTTCTGTGTGGAGGGGAGGGAAGAGATAAGGGATGGGGAGAGGAGAGGAGGAGAGGTGAAGAGAGGGGAGGGGGAGGCATTGAGCTTTCACACCATGACAAACATACGCACACACACACACACACACACATGCAATGCACCTTGACACCCGAGGACATCCGCAGGAAGACCTGTGCGGCTTCCTTGTATCTGTGGTGGCCCCTCAGCAGCTCACAGTGAATGAGCATGGCACGGAAAGCAAAGTGGCTGGAACTGGAGGAAATACGTGAGACTGAGTGTGGAAGGTGAGAAGTGTGTGTGTGTGTGTGTGTGTGTGTGTGTGTGTGTGTGTGTGTGTGTGTGTGTGTGTGTGTGTGTGTGTGTGTGTGTGTGTGTGTGTGTGTGTGTGTGTGTGTGTGTGTGTGTGTTGCGCAGGTCTGCCACGTACTCTGCATGGTTGAGGTAAAAGGTTGTTGCCTCGTCTAGATAGGACGTGAGCAGTTTGTGCGAGCTCATGAAGCAGGAGACCGCAGCTAGCTCCTGGTGTGGTGGAGAGAGGGAGGGAGTCACTGTGAGAGCACATACAGCTGCAGTACGTAGGCCAAGTGCATGTGCACTTTCATGTCTTACCATAGCACCGGCGTAGTTGAGCCAAGCCTTGTCGGCCTTGAAGTCCCCCTTCAGAGAGTGGTACAGCTGGTACGCGTGGTCGTAGTTCTGTAGGAGCATGCTGACGTCAGCCAGGAGCCGGGTCTGAGCCTCTTGAGAGTCGTTGTGGTACCTGCACCGGAAGGGGTGGGCGTGAAGCTGAAGTTCTGTGCACGTACGTACGTCCCACACCCACCTACCCACACACTAGTCTAGTGTGGACAGACTGCTCCCTACCCTGCACTGTTTCTTGATGACATCGCAAAAATGGAGACAGGAAGGAGTCAGGCTACGCAAGACTACACACACACGTAAGCACACATGCACACATGCACACACACACGTAAGCACGCATGCACACATGCACACACACACACACACGCACACACGCACGCACACACACACACACACACACACACACACACACACACACTGCCCAGACAGCATAGCTCACAAAGGACCTCCTCTCTCCCCATTACTCACAAAGGTGGTGCTGTAGGTGAATTTGACGCCATGTTCCTGAAGGACTTCCACATCTTCTGGAATCCCCCTCTCCTTGCCTGCACCAGCTCACCGAGGGACTTCTGCACCGAGCAGAGGGTGGGGATGAGGGTCTGGCGGGTCAGCTCCATCACAAATCTCCTCAGCCCCTCGTGGTCGTCGACGCTCAAAAACTGTCCAAACCCAACGGCGCTGGGAGGCGTTTCTGCACCAGGGGAGGGACGGAGCAGGGCAGACTTATGGAGCACACCCATCCGCTGGCAACCTGAATCACTTGTGTGAACGCAGCCTCACACGCCAGTCGCTTGATTATGGTGCAATCAACGGTTGTCAGGCGAGAATACTTTATACATACATGCCATTTCTTTGGCACACGGACAGTCTTCACTTGATGCAGTTAATGTCTGTGCCATTCACTGACAGTTCACTTGCACTGTGTGACTGTACAGGTCAAGGGTCACATCATAGCTGATATGAGGGACTCAGGGTTCACAACCCACGGTTGTCATGGTAACAGGGTATATGTAGCAGAACTGTATTAAGAAATCTCCTCAAGAGGGGGCAAGGTTAACTTTTAAAGAAATAAGGGGGACAAGCCTAGCTAGATGGAAATAAAATAAAGCTTGATAAATTTCCAGGGGGGAGGGGGGCAGAATATAGCAAGGAGGGGGGGGAGAAATATAGCAAGGGGTAGTGAATGCCTCCTTATGTGCACCCCAGTGTTAATTTAATAAAATTTCTGAACCAGTATTTTGATATTGTGTGTAACGAATATCTGCACAGAGACAATTCATGCATGTGTTGCATGTGTTTGAGCTGTGGGCGTGTACCGGTCTTTCCAAGGTGCAAGAGAGGGTCTTCGACCACTGCCAGAGAAGATTGGGGGCTGCCGTTGCCATTGACGTCAACAAGCTCCGCCTCCCCACGGACCTCCAAAGATATCAGTGGACCATTGGGCAATGGTGTACCATGCAGTGTTGTTGTGTGGGTGGGAGGAGGAGGTGGAGGGAGGGGTAGCCTCTCTGCTGACAAGGACTACAGCGAATGGGAGAGGGACTCTTGACAATAAATCTTACACCTCACACACACACACACTAGCATACAGCCTGTACATACACCTACACACATCACTGCAGTCTCACCCCTCCTCCTTCTCCACTGTGACTCTCCCGCTGCAAGATCCGCGACCAAGGGTCGAGGAAGGACCTCTCCCCACAGGCAGCAGCACTGTCCGCAGTAGCAGAGTTGATGGACAGGACTGTGCAGTGCCTGCCAAAGGACCGTCTCACCTGCTCCAACACATCTGTGCCCCTGGACCCAGGACGCATGGAGCACACTCACACCACAGCACTGGACACTCACACCACAGCACTGGACACTTACACCACAGCACTGGACACTCACACCACAGCACTGCACACTTACACCACAGCACTGGACACTCACTGCACACTCACACCACAGCACTGGACACTCACACCACAGCACTGGACACTCACACCACAGCACTGGACACTCACACCACAGCACTGCACACTTACACCACAGCACTGGACACTCACTGCACACTCACACCACAGCACTGCACACTCACACCACAGCACTGCACACTCACACCACAGCACTGCACACTTACACCACAGCACTGGACACTCACTGCACACTCACACCACAGCACTGCACACTCACACCACAGCACTGGACACTCACTGCACACTCACACCACAGCACTGGACACTCACTGCACACTCACACCACAGCACTGGACACTCACTGCACACTCACACCACAGCACTGGACACTCACTGCACACTCACACCACAGCACTGCACACTCACACCACAGCACTGTGGGCACTGACAGAGCAACCACGCCCACCATACAGTATTGCACAGTACAAACTACACTCACCGCACACACACATCACACACTGCAACATACGTTACACTGACTGTACACACATCACACCACACATGTCACACCACGCCACACACATCACACACCACACTCAAAACATCACACACTACACCACACCACAGACCACACCACACGTCACACACCACACTCGCTGCACACACATCACACACCACACTCGCTGCACACACATCACACACCACACTCGCTGCACACACATCACACATCACATACCACACTCGCTGCACACACATCACACACCACACCACACATGTCACACACCACACTCGCTGCACACACATCACACATCACATACCACACTCGCTGCACACACATCACACATCACATACCACACTCGCTGCACACACATCACACATCACATACCACACTCGCTGCACACACATCACACACCACACCACACATGTCACACACCACACTCACTGCACAGACTCAACACACACCACTCACTGCACACACACACCACACGCACGTCACACACCACACTCACTGCACAGACTCAACACACACCACTCACTGCACACACACACCACACGCACGTCACACACCGCACGGACTCAACAGTCACCTCCTCCACTAGGCTTGCTCACCGAGCAGGGTCACTCTGTGAAGAGTTGTGCAGAACAACACAATAGTTCACACTCTGAGGCAGCCAGCGGCTGTGGGAGGCACTCTGCTTCAATGCGTCCACCTTCTCCCTCAAATCAGTTAGCTCCGCTATTGGATCCTCACTGTCGCTGGTCACCACAAACAAAGCTAGCAACTGGTTAAGGGAACTCCTGCACAACCACCGTACACTGCTAAGCCAAGGAGCTGTGCAACAATGCTCTTGTACAGAGGTATACATACATACACGCAGCATAAATCCGAAGGTGGTATTTGTCAGTTACAAAAGAGTAACTGACGAATACCTTCGTGGTCGAAACGTCTTACCATTGTGCATTGCGGCTATGTTACTGCTCAGTAAATCAAGTTCTTACATACACCATAGCATGAGCCTCTCCATGACATAATTTTACCTTTTGCAGTAGTTATGTGTGAATAGCAATTTGTAGACTTTTGTTTAGCTGAAACTCCACAATAGAGCACAGGCCCATCAGGCACAGGCCCATCGGGCACAGGCCCATCAGGGATAGGCCCATCGGGCACAGGCCCATCAGGGATAGGCCCCACATTTGAGCGTGGTCTCAGTTCATTTTCTCCTGTCACCACTTTCATTCAAGCTGTGAAGTTAGCAACTTTCACAAGCAATATACAAGTAGTATACATGCAGTATACAAGTAGTTTACATGCATTCTACGAGTAGTATACATGCAATATACAGGTAGTATACAAGTAGTATACAAGTACTATACAAGTAGTATGCATGTAGCATACTTTACATGTAGTATATAAGCAGTACACATGTAGTATACAAGTGGTATACAAGTAGTGTACAAAATTGGTGCCTGCAGTCTCTCCTAATGCACTGTACCCTATTGCATACTCCTCCTCTCCCCCCCCCTCACACACACGCCAGCATGATAGTCAAGCGGAGGATACTGCAGACAAAGTGCCGCAGCAAGTCGTGGTTGGACACCGACATGTTCTCTATAAACGTGTCTCGATAGAAGTCGTACCATGGACTGTGGGCTGGGCATGCAGCAAGAGAAACACAGCCAACGTACGCACAAACAGACGGTTTTGCTAAAACCACAATATGCACAAAACACTGCCTTGCAGAATAGGAAAACTCAGCTAAAATATACAGACAGGAGCACAACTACATGCTCTTCAGTGAATGACTCCAGTGGTACCTTTCCTCCTCTCCGTCTCTGCGATCTTTGACTCTGTCCAGCGGACAGTGCTGTCCAGGATTAATCGAAGCTTCGAGTCACAGTGTCCATCTGCCATTGGCTCCACAACACGCACATGAATGTCCTTTGCATTGTATGTGTGACCCTGTGGGTCGCGTATGGGAACTGCAGAGTGGGGGGATTGCGAGGTAGGAGAACGTTCGTACAGAGATGCAGCAACAATGCACTATGTGATGTGACAATGACCATGCAATGGGCCTTTGGGGAACCCTAGTACAGAGTGGTACTGCAAGTACACCGTAGCTAGATGGAGCCACACACATAGGAGGTAATTGAAAATTTGCACACATTACGCTGTCAGTCTTAGAGAGGCTTGCTCCCTGCCCACGTACCATCCACAGAGAGATGGCAGAAGGGACGAAGCATTTCACAGAAAGTGAGGTTGTTCTTTCGCACGCGCAGCTCTGCCTCCTCACTGCACACTGCTGCGACGTGCATACAGAACGAGCGTTTGATGAAGCTCTCTGCTGACATCGCCTTTTCTCTCTAGCACATCGGCTTTCTAAAGGAGCACAGGAACAGAATGAGCGGAGAATAAACAAGACACTTGCACGTAAAGGTAACTGCAGCTGGTATTCATATCATATCATATCATATTATTGAAAGCATGATAATAAATGCACTTTCAAAAAGTATCAAGTGTACAAATGTGTCAGTTACACGAGAGCAACTCTGCCTTGGAACAGAATGAGGTGGTCACAGCCATGCTCTTGGTGTTCCAATTGGTTAAGCAGCAGAGTGTGCTCTAGACCATTGAATCATACGCTAGGCAATGACGCTTACCTAATCAAAGCTCATAAGTTGTGTACATCATCAGTGAACACAATCTGTCGCAACTTAAGCCAGTGAATGTTAGGATCCATGGCGAACGCCATTTTCCATAGATTACGGAGTTAGATGAGCTTAGTATACGGTTCCGAATACGGACTCTAGGTATCCGTTTCAGTCGTCACGTGGCCTGATCGTGACCTGTCTCTACCCCGAGGGTGTGCGTGGCCGGATTGAGGTAACTTTATACATGGAATTGTACGGGAAATACATGAGTGCGAGCTACTTGTAGATGTGTCTGAGAGAAGAGTGGAGAGGTGGTGCATTCTAACAGTGATAATGGATCTCCGATGTGATATGTTGAAGTAGACGTTGAATGGATGGTAAAAAATGGCTGCCAGTAGAGAGAACTGTCCAGAAGGTGTACTGAATGACGTAACGCTGGCAGCGGGTAAGCTTGTCTGTTTGTTCGCTCTTCACTTCACAGTCCCTAAAGTCTGAGGCGGCTTTCTAAAGAGCGCCATGCCAGACAGAATGGAACAAATTTTGCAAATTGATCCACCCGTGGAGCTGGTGTTCAGAGGTGCGTGAGTGGAGAGTGGAATGAGTGTGATTCACTGACCTTGATCCATGCTGCTGTTGCGAATGTAGGTCCCGGAGACTTAGCACCCCTATTGCACAACTTGCCTAGTTTTATCGTAGAGTTGTATAACCGAGGAATCGCATGTGCTATTGCGCAAAGGCCCCTGTTTCCATGGGGCCCAGAGCTAATGTATTTCAGTATGCACAGTGTTTCAACCTGCATGTACGTGTTTTGGACTAACTCCAATGGCAACATTTGATAATATCTATTAGTATGTGGCACCCTTTACTGGGCAGTTTTGTGTCAATTTGTCCACAGACAATGCAAACTAGGTACGCTTTGGCATGCCTTAGTCACACTTTGCGTTGAATGTCGAGCACTTTGTCTTGTATTGTGCTCCGCAACATCGTATCAGCACAACCTGGAAAGCCACTTTACACACCACCACCAATGGATAGGTTTCACCATATACATTACATTTTGCATGTGTCACATGATTAGTATGACTATATATGGCATATCACAATTTCTACTTATGTTTAATGTGTTACACTGCGCTGATGTAACGTTATGTTTTTTGTCAGTAATGCAATAAAAGTGTCCTAAATTGACAATTTCGGATATTCATAGGCACATAATGTAGAAATGCCAGGTTGACCGAGCGAGTGTCAGAGCTCTCAACAGTGATTGAAGCCACTCTACTGCTGCTCCCCCCCTGCAGGCTCCTACACTGAAGTATGCAAGACAACACTGCGGTTAACCAACCCATCGGACAAGAGGGTGCTGTTTAAGGTGAAGACCACAGCTCCAAAGTCCTACTGTGTGCGGCCCAACAGTGGCATCATATCACAGGGAGGCACTCAGGAAGTGGACGGTGAGAGGAAGAATGCAGGGGGAGCATGATATACATGTGTGTGTGTCCTGCCCTGTGCCCTTATGGACAAGCTGAGGTGTGTGCGTGCTTGTATGTGTGTGTGTGTGGGGGGGGGTATGTTGTATGTGTGTGTGGGGGGGGGGGGGGGGTGTAGCTGTGGGTGTTTCTTTGTTTGTTACATCTCTTTGTGGATGTGAGCAGGTTGTAATGTTCCTCCCTCCCTCCCCTCTCATCCCCAACACATTGCCTATCATCCAGTCATGCTTCAGTCTGGGGAGATCTCCGACCAAGACAGAAGCAAGCACAAGTTCATGGTGCAGACCATGTTTGCCCCCTCCCACGAGGAGACCTTCTCAGATGCTGTGGTAAGTGATCACGCACTAGTAAAGCGTCGGTAGGACCGGTGTCGGTAGGGGCTGGTGTCGGTAGGGGCTGGTGTCGGTAGGGGCTGGTGTCGGTAGGGGCTGGTGTCGGTAGGGGCCGGCGAAGGTAGGGGCTGGTGTCGGTAAGGGCCGGCGAAGGTAGGGGCTGGTGTCGGTAGGGGCTGGTGTCGGTAGGGGCCGGCGAAGGTAGGGCTGGTGTCGGTAGGGGCTGGTGTCGGTAGGGGCCGGCGAAGGTAGGGCTGGTGTCGGTGCAGGACTACTGTGTCTCAGCTGTGCCTCCAAGGCGACTAAGGGTGGTGTCACTGTCTGGTGCAAATGTTGTGTGTACCAGAAATTATACATGTGATGTTGTCAACTTGTGTGTGTTATGTGGGGTAGAACTCTATCATTACTGTGTGGACCACACCTCCCGTTCTTTCTGCAGTGGAAAGATATTACTAAGGACAAACTCATGGACACAAGGCTAAAGTGTGTGTTCATTGAAGAACCACCTCCTCCTGAGGTACAGACACACATACGCGCACACACTCCACTCTAGTGCCTTTCAACAGTATAGGCTCACTCAGTGTGTACGTATGTACGCAGTACACCCACATCAGTACCTGACCACGGTCCCTTTGCACAGGGACCTAGACCAGAGCCGGTCAGCACCGCCACATCTGTGGAGTCATCTTCTCTCACGCCAATTGTGGAAGACAAGATAGTAAGTAATTGGCCCTGGAGACTGCCTGTCGGATGGCTTACGTTGCATGTGTGTCTCTCTCCCTCTCCCTCCTGCTCTTCCCCTCATCTCTGTAGATAGAGCCCAGCTCTGAAGAGCCTACCTCAGCGGTCCCTCCACCGCAGACAAACGCTGGATCCACGCCCACCACAGCCCCTCCTTCCACCAAGGACGGCCATGAGTCAGCTCAGCAGGCGGCCGTAAGCTGCACACATGCACTCTCTTGGCTCCTTGTCACCCCTGGTTACTGTGGGAATGTGTTACGGTATAGCATACGTACATAGTCTATGCTCCGCCATCCCCCACACTCGGCCTTTACAGAAGGTGCGAATGTTTAAGGAGAAGGTGGACAAGTTGTCAAGTGAAAACACAGACCTGAAGGTAAAACCTGCTATAGTTGTGCAATAGGCTGTTGTGTCTCTACAGTATGTGTGTAAGCAATGAGTTGCGTTCCAGGGTTGAATGCATCTGCACTTGCACAAGACCTCCCCGTTACCCTTCTCTTTTGCAGGCAGAGCTGAACCAGCTGAGACACCGTAAACCCCTGGCAGCAGGGAAGACTACGCCCACTCCTGTTGTAACGACACAAGGCCCGGCCATCACACCTCTTGTAATTGCCATCATCTTGGTAGCCATCATTCTGGGATATCTTGTAGGAAAGTTTTTCTAGCAGGTTGGATCATTGGTGCTGCGTACACGTGTAACCATGGCAGTTGGTTGCTAGGAAACACATGCACACACCCATGAGCATCTTTAAGGCACTTAATGTACTTGTAATGTGACAATTATATATGACACGTGCTTCCACTGCTGTCTGCACACTACTGGTGAAAATGGGTCATGTTATGGGGTGTCTGCATGTGTGGGTGGGCGTGGTTCTAGTGCATGAAGTGGGCGTGGTTCTAGTGCACGAAGTGGGTGTGGTTCTAGTGCATGGAGTGGGCATGGTTCTAGTGCATGGAGTGGGCGTGGTTCTAGTGCACGAAGTGGGTGTGGTTCTAGTGCACGAAGTGGGTGTGGTTCTAGTGCACGAAGTGGGTGTGGTTCTAGTGCATGAAGTGGGTGTGGTTCTAGTGCATGGAGTGGGTGGCGTAAGTATGCTGTGTGAATGTCACACACACACACCATGATAACGGCTATAATTTTGTGACCTTACGTCACTACATGGTGTCACAATGTCACCACGTGCTGTCTTTTGCCAAACAGTGAAGTGACCACCCCAGCCATGTCATACACAACACTTCCACACTTGGCACCCTCCCTCCCTCCCTCCCTCCCTCCCCCTCGGCAGTATTGCTAAGTATATGCAGTATCCTTAATTTAGCCAAACAGTAATACAGAAATAAATAATTAACGTCTACATCAGTCATAGCCGTCAGAGAAGCAATTCAAACAATACAAAAAATGATAATGCGATGAACTCTGAGTAGATATGATATATAATATAATATGTATAAGATACTCACTGTGTCCATAATAATTGCAGTTTTAATGGCCAGTCAAAGTCTTGTATACTCTGGAAGTGAATAAATCTCTTCTCTGTTACGACTACGCGGACACACACAAGATATAGGCATCACACACCACACTCTGATGTGAATTAAATTTGGCTACATATACATACAGGCGGGAGGAAGTACGCATTTCTATTCAACATTGTCAATTTGAACGATGGGCACCGCTGGCCAGCTCTCCGCATGGTGTGCCTGTGCTGTAGGAGTGCTCCCCATCTTAGCACATTCAGCCTCCGCCTCACTCTCCATATCAGAGCCACTTGTGGTTCCACTGGACCGTGTGTCCACGCTCAAGCTGTCTCTCGGACTAGCAGAGCCGATACTTCCTCTCATGGCGACGGTCGGGTTGGGAGGGGCCGGCGTCATTACAGGGGGCGTGGCATTACACACCTGGTAGCAGTTCCACCCTTGAGGCAGCACAAAGAACTTCATGCCCATTCCGGGTGTGAAGGTGGCGTACATCTGCTGTTGGCCAGGGATGGTTGGCATAAGCTGAGCCACAGCGGGGAGCCGGCTGGCAACAGACTCGCTGTCCCCCCTAGGGGGCGGGTTCAGCTTCTTGGGGTCTACTATGACTGAGACTTGAACTGGTTGGTCTTTTGACTCTAAGGGAGCAAGGTTTCTAACCGTCTGCACGAACACATCTTCCTCCTGTCCTTCCCCACTGTCTGCAAGCGACACAGATGCGTCAATACTGCTGTCTTCAGCCACGTCTGGTTCGTCCGATTGCCGCAGGTGGTACCACAGTCGGTCCTGATTCACGATGCGGTCATTGATGTGCTGGAGGGTGAGGGCAATGTTATCCATGCGTTCCACCTTCACCTCAACAAACTTGGCAGCATCCTCCACCGCTGTCATCAGATCGTAATCCTGGCCTGCACGTATCTTCTTTGCCGAAGGGGGGCCATTATACCACTGTATGTACGGGGAACAGGGGTACAAGTGTGAGTGTGTACTGAGTGGCACTGGCACACACTGAATGCTGTTAAAATGGAAGCGATCGCAACCAAATACACAAACCCACCACCTGCTACTCACAGCAGTACTACCACAGCACATTGCAACGAAACAAGTCTATGTAGTAACCACAACCACTAGAGAGAAGGCCCCAGCTAAGTGCCCACAATTAGTTGCAAATTAGCCAAATTGGCAAATTTCATAATCCAGTCACAATTCACCAATGCAAGCTGACCACAAACGACATGCTGTGCCCATCCCACTGTTAAATGACATTACACAAATAGGAATTAATCCTCACAAAACACTCCCACACATACGTATAAACAGGCTCTCTGTGCCCCACACATGCACACACACACACACACACACACACACACACACACACACACACACACACACACACATGCACACACACACACGCGAACTTAAAGGTGCATGCATAGCTGCATACACACACAAATTCGTCTTGTGACTTAGGACAGCAATTTGTGAACTGCACTATCAGCTACAGTGCACCCACCTGTGTGACAGGGCTGACTTGGATCTCCTGTATGTTGTCATACATCTCAAATCCAGTCGGAGCTACAGGACGAAACAAGGAGTAACTCACAGAGACACACACACACACATTACAGCAGCCATGCTTGAAGATGTGAAGGTGTATGCATGGAGTAGTTTCATAATGTCTAGTCTAATTTCACATTGCACAAACTGGTCACAACATGCCATGTAACAACTTAAATAGCGCCATGAGCTGTGCTAATTAGGACAGAATTCGTGGAATCACTGGGAGTAGTGGTGCAGGCACACTGTACAGCTAATCCACTGCAGTCACACTATCTGCTAGTCACAGTATCTCAGCACTTTTGATCATAATGCTCGGATAGCCAATAAGCATGCTATGAGCATTGAAGCACAAGTGTGTAACGAGGAAACAACAGCATGCGTTGATGCCGCCAAGCGTCTTTGAAGTATTGGAGGACCAAGTAGGAACATACAAATTGATACAACAGAATTGAAACCACAAGTGGTATAGACTAGTGCAAGGTAACAATACACCAATGGCTGTCACTTCGGGAGGATGTCTCCATGAGCTAAGACCGGCACTAATTAAGATGCCAAATTAGGCAGGAGAATGGCAACTGCTATCAAGACCACATTAGGTTACAACAGTCGTTGGCATCTACTCTTCCTATGCAAGCACTGGAATTCACACACATTCCAGTGCATCACAACTCAGAAGTACTGTACCACCTCTCCACACACACACACACACACACACACCAACAGTAACGATGGTGTTTGTACAGAGTGGTGCGAAGGACTCACAACGTGGTCCAGGCTTGCGGCAAGCTGTCATGGGGCGTGGCACGATTTTTGGCTTCTTCTGGAACTGGTAGTTGCAACTCCGGCATCGCTTGCAAGCGACAGGAGTCTGTACAGACAGACACACATACACACACACATACACATACACAAGAGTAACATCGATGGCATGGTGCCTGCAAGTGCAGACACAACAATAGCACTATTTACACCTGCTGGCGCTAAAGCCAGAGATCCATGACCCTTACTGCTTGGATCTACATAGCTACAACCACTACAAGCAAGAGAGCGATTCTGAGAGATGTCTTCTCGGCCGTAATGTGCAGCAACACACACACCGACACGCACAACTACCCCTGCCGCTTGTAGTATGGCAACGGCCCCTGCACACAGGCAGCAATTAAACGCGTTCTTCCTGCTTCGCTTACGAAGGGCACCACCAGACGCGGCACCTCCACCGGCCACTCGCATGGTACGCATGCAGGCATTTTTTTACACAGCGGAGCGACTCGGCGTGCGCTTGAGGAAGCGGTGGAAGTGACTCCATACAAATCGCACCAGCACTCTCCGCAGTCTACGGGACTTACCCTCGCTTGGCATGTAGGACACGTCTTCAGAACCATAGCTCTCTCTCGTCGCCCGTCCTCCACCTGCACACACCACGAGACACGTACAGGCCACAGTCACGCACACAGTCGCCACTAGCACGCACACAGCAGGTTTACAAGCCCGTGAAGGCGACTGTCTAATTGCGAAACATGGGGCCTCCCTTTCACGGCCGGCGAAACTTACTCGTCAGTGTCAGTTTATTCGCCGGACTCTTCTGCCTCTACTCTTTGTCTTTGGCGACTGATTATGCACAATCGTCTTTTTAATATTGCACTTCTGACGTAAACGCCCCAATTCAACACTTCCTAATTTCGGTTAATTACTGTCGTGGGGTGCGCTCTGAAATAGCCGTGAAGTGCGAGGCCTCCGAACAAATTTAGGTGAATACAGCTGAAGATGGAGTGTTATGTAGTTCTTTTATTCGTAGAGCGGTCGGGTAGTACAGATATTTCGCGTCTGGAACGTCATTTGCATGTCCTGTATATCGTCTAGAATATAGATTAAGTCTTTCTCGGATATAATTAACCATAGCGTCATAAAGCGCTTACACAAGAGACTAGTGACGTCACAAACGCGTTTCATCCACGTGGTCTTCTGCAAAATGTATGCCAGAGCTTCTATCTATGTTCTGACTTTGTTGGCCGCTATAGCACTCGCCCAGGGCAGTGTTTTGGTGCTAGACAACAACAATTTTGACCAGGTACGAAACTGTGAACAGGGTTACCTCGGCAGATTCAAAACAGGATGATGAAATTAGCACTTTAGTTGTGTTTTCCCCAATGCCTATCCTGCAGTATGTAAACGGAGAGCAACACGTGTTTGTGGAGTTCTACGCACCATGTGAGTGGTGGTTGCCATTGGTTACATTACTCTCTGGAGTGGAATCACTCTCCTTGACTTAGCATGTATACCCGTTGTCATCGCTGTTGTCAGACCATTGTGGAGCGAGCATGCATTAAACACACACGCATGTGGGTGGCTGTTTGAGATAGCAGCGCAAATAGTTGCAACAACACTGCTATCAATGATCCCCTTTCTCGGTCAGAAGTGGGTAATTGTTGGCTATTGAGCATGCTGTGACATGCATGCATTTCATGAGGATAACCCTTTCATTTATGCACAGGGTGTGGCCACTGTAAAAGGCTGGCCCCAATCTATGACGAAGTAGGAGAAGCCTTTGCTAGTGAGGGCAGCGTCCTGATTGCAAAGGTAGACGCTGATGCAGAGAAAGCCCTGGGGAGTAGGTTTGGCATCAGAGGATTTCCAACCCTTAAGTTCTTCCCGCGAGGCAGCACAGAGCCAGAAGAGTGAGTCTCCTTTTTACCCCCTTCGCCCCTCCCCTACACCTGTCAGCAGTTGGCAGTAATTCTAAAGCTGTGCATTTCTTATGCATGCAGCCAAGTCAATTTGTGTAGAATGAGAAGTAGAAGGTTCTGACTCTTCCATTTGTTGGTTGTGCTTTTATGTTGTGGTTGCTATTCAATTACTATTGTTTGTGCAACATGCCTTTGAAGTCGGCTGTGGCCATTAATGCAAGCCTAAGTCAATTAGTCTGTATAAAAGAGTTGATATATTGTTCCATAATTGACTTGAAGTGCCAAATTATGTGGATTGCAACAGTCATAGATGTTGTCATCAGCAGTGACAAGTCACTAGTTACCAGATGTTGTCATCAGCAGTGATTAGTCACTAGTTACCAGATGTTGTCATCAGCAGTGACAAGTCACTAGTTACCAGATGTTGTCATCAGCAGTGACAAGTCACTAGTTACCAGTCACACATGAGACACCTGGACAATCCTTACACAGTTCACAAGTAGTCCACAGGAGTCCACTCTTAAAAACCTTTAAGAATCAGACAAATACGCAGGACATTCACACCAATCCAAACATCTCCTCTCCTCCTCTCAAATGTGAACACCACAGCACCACTCAAGGAAGTATGAAGGGAGAATATTGCCTTTAGTTGATTATTAGTCTGTCTGTCAATGGTCACGGCTTGCTAGTGTTAGTTGATGTTATTGGATATGTATTTAATTAAGTCTTCCTAGTAATTTCCCAATTTCACCTACGTATGTGCACTGTGCAACTGACCACTTTCCCCAGATGATTGATGCTATGCCTAGCAGTATGAGATAGCTTAACCAGCTTGGACTGGAGCTGCCAGGAGTTTGTACAGGAACTACTGTCTGTCCGTTGACAAAGGCATAACAACCTCAAGACAGTAGACACAACACTGTCTGCTGTCAGCTGACACCACCACCTCATGCAGGTCTATTTCCGTTGAAATGGCTGATTGCTCCTTTCCTTTAGCAGCTTATGGTGTCGGACCTAGCTTTAGTGCACTGTCGTAGAACCAAAAGCCAGGAATGGTGTACCTCTCAAGTTGTGTAATGTGATATTCTGATATTCCTGTAGTGGTATTGTCCAGCTTTCATCTGTGAACTGCATTCATTTTTGCAGCTTCCCCTGCATAAATAGCCAGTTTTGAATCAATTTATCTTCTAATCTGGAGGCATTGGGCTGAAACCCCTTCAAGTGGCAGCCACTCTTGAGGCAATTCCATTGTGGTTGGGCCACAGCCATGCTGGTGAATTGTGATCCAATTTGATATCTTTGAATGGGATGTCTCCTGTCCTACCAACTGGGCCATGCAAGCAGCCTTTCAGTTGTCTGATGCCAGGCCAGAGAACAGGAAGCTAGCTATCATTCACTGCTATTGAATGCTGTTGTTTGGTCAGGATGTGGATGTGTTTGTTGTGTGTCTTCTGTGAGAGAGGGCTGCCCATGTGTGTAATGGTCGGGGGTGAGGTGATGCCTTGTGGAAGAGAGGGATTAGCTGTGATGGTGGTGTGCTGTGCCATACAGCCCCGTTCCCCACTCCTGTACATCACATTTGCTACTCTCGCTCCACCTTTCATACTAACCACCATCTCTCACTCCCAGCCCTCACTTCATCCTTAATTCCATATCCTCCACTTGACCACTTGCCCCTCACTCTTCACCTGTCCCTGCTCTTCCTTTAGCCCTCACTCCTTACCCCTCAGTCCTCATCCCTTCTCACCATTACCCCTCACTCCTCACCCCTCACTCCTTCGCCCTCACCCCTCACTCCTCACATCCCTGCAGCTATCAAGGCGGAAGAGAAGCAGATGACATCATTAAGTACATCAATGACAAAGCAGGTGAGCCCAGAGGCAACTCCATTAGTTGTGAGCTGTAAGTCTTTAATGGAAGGGGCCCTCATAACAAGGGCACAGCTCCACTCATTGAATCAGTGCTGACCAATCAGCATACTGGTGGGTGAGGACAGTGCAGCTGGTAGGCAAGTCTGACAATTTCATTACACACCTAACATAATTGGTGCAGCTACCATGGGAGTAGAGTGGGTGGTGATGCCTTGACCTTACTGTATGAGTGAGTGTGTGTGTGTGTGTGTGTGTGTGTGTGTGTGTGTGTGTGTGTGTGTGTGTGTGTGTGTGTGTGTGTGTGTGTGTGTGTGTGTGTGTGTGTGTGTGTGTGTGTGTGTGTGTGTGTGTCTGTGTGTGTGTGTGTGTGTGTGTGTCTGTGTGTGTGTGGTGTGTGTGTGTGCTGAAAGCATAGCTATAATGATATGGGACAGTTATCAGATATAGTGTGCTGTCTTGGGAGATGTGTTGGTTGTATCTATCTGCTGTGTGGTGTCTGAAATGAGAAAGGCTTTGTAGTTGCTGAAGACTTTTGTGGCCATAACTCTTACTACCAACCCTTCTTCATTCACTACTACCATGTCATGATTTGCTCAATATAGGTCAGATCTAGTTACGACATGTTCATCCCCCTACACCAGTATGTCACTGTATTAGCAGCCCGCCTTAGATGTGAACAAGGAGATGGATTGTTAATTGGAAGATACTGAAATTGTATGGACAATCAGCTACAATTTAACAAATTGCCTGATCTAAAGCCAAAACTGTGACCAAATTTGTTTATCCATTCTCATTCAAGTGTATATTGTACCTGCTGTATTCAAAATCTCACCAGCCAATCAAAACCCCTCATCTTCAACATTTTCCACCCAATTGTTTACATATTTAGTACCATATTTATTGTTTGTTTATTATTGACTGTTTTGTACGTTATTTGTGTTGTTTCTTGTACCACTGAAAGTACCACTTCAGAGCCCAAATGTCTGTTGCTGATTTTGGAGTAGCGTGTGGTTGCAGAGTGGTCTTGGGCATCAGTTTTTGGCACGTGCCTGAACCTTGACCTCACAGTGGTAGGTTGCAAAGTGACCCATACATAAATCCAGATTGAGGTGCTGACCAGCTGAAGTTTCGGGTGGCCTTAGCGAGTGTAGTGAAACCTCCAAATTCAAAAGTCCAGAGTTTGTGTGGACCTCCTAAAATTTTCTAACACATCACGAGCCCAGCTTTGCCCCTCGCTGTGTTATAAGAGGAAGAGTACATTTTGATTGCTTCTAATACGTACCCGAACAGGCTGGGGCCTTCAGTTTTGGAGGTTTCACGTCCTGCCAACGCTGGACATCGCAGTGGCCAGTAGAAACTATTTGGAAGGCTTTGGCGAGCAGTAATAGGAGTAAATTCCATTGCCAACGAGAGCTATGTGTTTTGTGTGCTCGGTTGAGTTGTGTGTGGATGTACGTACATACAACCACTGTACAAACAGATGTGTCTCATCCGCCACAATCGGTAATCAGTGCATCATTTATGACATCATTCCACCCAGTACTTTGTGGAGTAACACACAATCTGTTGTACAATCCACAGAAGAGCAATGTTAACAGCAGCACCTCAAGGAGTGTGCTGTGTGATGCACATGTCATATTAGCCCTCCCATCCCCTTCCCTTTGGCCCTCCCCTCCCCTTCCCTTTGGCCCTCCCACCCCCTCCCCTTTGGCCCTCCCATCCCCTTCCCTTTGGCCCTCCCCTCCCCTCCCCTTTGGCCCTCCCACCCCCTCCCCTTTGGCCCTCCCACCCCCTCCCCTTCCCTTTGGCCCTCCCATCCCCTTCCCTTTGGCCCTCCCATCCCCTTCCCTTTGGCCCTCCCACCCCCTCCCCTTTGGCCCTCCCATCCCCTTCCCTTGGACCCTCCCACACCCTCCCCTTTGGCCCTCCCATCCCCTTCCCTTTGGCCCTCCCCTCCCCTCCCCTTTGGCCCTCCCCTCCCCTCCCCTTTGGCCCTCCCACCCCTTCCCCTTTGGCCCTCCCACCCCCTCCCCTTTGGCCCTCCCATCTCCTTCCCTTTGGCCCTCCCATCCCCTTCCCTTTGGCCCTCCCATCCCCTTCCACTCGAGAAAGT